>DWNE01000743.1:0-25976 GCA_018249875.1 Cecropterus toxeus | reverse complement strand
AGCGAAGTGTGTTGAGCGCCGACTTCGGGACTATGTACTATGTACTGTTTATGTACTAAACCAATATATATTTAAATATTTGTTTACTTCTTTGTGCCATGGAAGTTGGTTATATTTTTTGTTAAAAATTTTTTTTAGTATTGATTCTTTTAGCAGCAACATTAATACAATCTGTAAATTTTAATTGTCTAGCTATCACGGTTCTTGAGATACAGCCTAGTGACAGACGGGCGAAAATTGGAGTCTTATTTATAGAGCCCTATTTTACCTTTTGGGTACGGAACCCTAAAAAAAAACATAAATAACAGTAAATATAACGATATTCTTTACTATTTTAGGTATTTCGTAGGTAGGTATTTAACCTATCTAGTTTTATTGCTTTATAATATCGCTCTTTATTTACTGCGTCCTTATTTTCGTCGGATCGCTGGCGCTCCTCCAACCGCCGCTCAATCGTGAACAATACTCACAAAACCTAACTCAATAATGCAGCATCACAAATTATTTAAGTTTATCATCTTTTCTACTCTACGGTAACTCCGTCTTACAAATTATTCCAAAACAAACCTTAATGCGGCTAAGAATTATTAACGATAGAAAGCAGTTGCCGTTTGAAAATGTTTTTTGAATCGTCCGAAAATATTTTCTTTGTGCAGGAGTTTAATGGCTTTTACCATTCCAAAAATTCCGTGTATCATATACGTACATATTTACATAGAGAGATGTCGGTTACGGTAACAATGTTGCGAGTTCAATGGTATTTTTTTCATCTTACAAAATTACGCGCAAAATTACGCGCTTAAAGAAGTTTTCACTTCAAAAACGCATAGTTTCATGCAATATAACTTCTATCGTATGAAAATAATAAAATAGTAGTTCAGTCTATTGTTTACAAGGGCAAGCTCTCCAGTGTATGAAACCTGTACACAAAATTTCATTTCCTATTGCGTTTTATCGAAAACGCTTACCGAAGACTTATACTGAAGTGCAGGAACTATCTCAGCTTTACTTGAAGTTTTATAAAATCATGTCGGCAGGTTTTAGAAAAAAGAGAATATAATGGAACATTCTCGAGTGTGGGATTTGTTCTATTGTCACCTCGGAAGTAGGTCAGAGATGTAGTGAAAGGGTCTGTAGAAGTTCAACTGTCCACTAACTAAGGAAAAACAGAGACGCGGTTGAACCTACGGATATTTAAGTAGTAAACGTCCAGATTTTCTTAAGCTACTTTGTTATTGCAATTGAATTATTTAGTTACATAATGTCACAGTCACAGCTTTCAAGATGAAACATAATATATATTTTAAAAATTTATTAAATGTCAAAGTTAGCGTATCTTGCCAAACAAGCATTTAGTTTATTTAAGTGTAAGGCAAGATACTGAAGCTAGCTTTTACACTTGTCCATGTAATTAACAAGATAGTTTAAAAATACAAAGTAATGCAAGGAAAAAAAAACAAACCCGCTGAGTTTCTTGCCGGATCTTCTCAGTTGAAGGCGTGTTCTGATCCGATGGTAGTGTAAGAAAAAATATTGTAAACGACAATTTATAAGTGCTCCCGTAAGCCTATGTAAAATAAAGATATTTCATTTCGAATAATTTCTAAGAAACAGAATTTACGGTAACGTAATTGCATCAACAGCTTTTCTTGCATCGTATCGTCTAACCATCGATATTCCAATATTAAAAACGGGTCTTCTCTCAGAATAAGAGTTTCAGGCTATAATTCACCGCAATGGTCAAGTACAAATTGGTGGATTTCACACACCTTTGAGATTTTTTTAGAGGTATCAAGTGTGTTGGTGTCCTTATTTTTAATTCATAAGACGTAAGTACATCATTCATCATTACATCATTTTAAAGTAATTAGTTGCGCGTGTCTGGGATTCGAACCTCGGACTCCTGAGCGAAGCCGAGTTTCATCTATTAAGCTATTATTGCTCTTACATTTTAATAACTTTATATTGTATGTAACTCAGCTTGTATACGAGTAGGTCATCTATATATCGTCACTGGGTGCAGCGATGTCGCCCCGACAGTAACGCAATCAAAGCTACTGCTGTTTCTTTTTGAAAAGAAACTAATGACCGCGCTTTTTCTATATTTGTATGTTAAAGTATAGTTTTGTACAAAAAATGTATATTATAGGAAACCGGTAGTTAAAACGTACATATGTTTGAAAGATAAAATAATTATGACGACCCGCGTGGCCGAGCAGTTACCATACCGGTCTGACGCGCAGTGGGTCCCGGGTTCGATTCCCGGCCAGACAGAAATATGAATGATTTAGATTTCTGTTCTGGGTC
This sequence comes from Cecropterus toxeus, assembly GCA_018249875.1. NCBI lineage: Eukaryota > Metazoa > Arthropoda > Insecta > Lepidoptera > Hesperiidae > Cecropterus > Cecropterus toxeus. The sequence continues at coordinate 23,669 of DWNE01000743.1, read as the reverse complement.
TGGGTGTTTGTGTATTCGTCTTTGTGTGTCCATGGCACCCACGACACAGGAGAAAATCCTAGTGTGGGGATGAGTGTAGAAAGCGTCTCTTTTATATATGTAACATATTTATATTGTACTATTATTTCAGTAAATAATAGTTTGCGTTTATTATTTATATTTTTAATAAAAATTATCGCCATCACCCAAGGTTGACTGATAGAAAATGCCAAGTGGCAGACTAATAGAATATTAAGAGATACATACTCTAGAACCAAAAAACTTTTAAAATAATGTAAGAAAAATATTTTCTAAATCTTAATTGCATCAATTTAGTTCATGGTTCGCGGACAATTTCTTTGCCATATACTTCTGCTCATGACCTTTATTACAAAGAAGTAAGCACGACTGAAAGTGCATTTTTTATAATATAATGTTATTTTGATACTCAAGGTTTACGCTGTATTTCATAAGAATCGGATTAAGTTTTATGGTTTTACCTTCGAGAATGAAGAACTTTCATAAAAACTTTCAGACCCTATTTCAAACCCTTCAACCCCCTTTTTCGCAATAAAAGGTAACTTACGTCCTTTCTAAACGTAAATCCTATCTTTGTATCAAATTTCACTAAAGTCTGTCCAGTGGTTCAGGCGTGCAAATGTAGCAGATAGTATTATTTTCTCATTTACTACATGCATGCGGATGTAAAGAGACCATGCATTTTCATCTTTGTATGGAATAGTATTTAGTTATAAGTCATTTTTATGTCGAATAATAATGCCCTTTTAAATCGCTACAAACTTTCAACCTAATACTAATGAAGAGTCTATCTAAATTTCCCAACACAGATTAATTATGTAAGACCGAAGTGAAAAAAGCTTATCATCTCGTTCCACCCCAGTTTTCATCTCACAAAGTTATCACTCTAAGTTGGATACTTCAAGAGCGTTATCAACTTCATGAACTAAGTTGGAAAGCTTCTGTGTATGTAATTATGTCGGCTCTTTGTGGAGCAACTTTGAGAACGTATGAGTCTTACATTAAATACTTGAGAACTGAAAAACTCGGAAATGAATTCAAAACGCGATAGTGATTGTTGGTTGAATTTGTGTCCGAATATTTTTTGTTTTTCAAAAAAGCGTAAACGCTGTAACACAAATCATTCTCTGTCTTGCAAAAATAGTATAAATTTCAACGCTGTTCAAAATGTTCTCTTGTAGAGCCACAAGGCTCAAACAGTATTAGCATTTTGATTCTTTTACGTGTAATGCACATTATGATTTGATAATCTGATTTTATAAATAAAAGCATTTTATATTGTGATTGCAAAAAAAAAATAACGAAGGTGCGAAATGTTCTTTAATTATATTTAATTTATAAATAAATATTATAATATGTAAAATTTTTAGTTACTTTTATTAACTAGAACATAATAAAGGCTTATTTTAAAAAGTTTTTGTTTCTTTTAATTTAATTTCTATCAAAGCACTCTTATTACTTTCTATATGCAAAATACAATGTTCTAAAAACAGTTCGCACCCAAATGTTTTTAGTATGTATGTAATTTACGCCCGAAGCTACAACATACTTTTGAATTTTCACCATCCACAGGGGGCGCAACTTTTGTAATGCATCGTAAATTCTCTGTCAGAAATGCACTTCGTATGTAAAGAGCGCAGTTGAAATTGGTAGAAATATTGCGCTGTATAAATAACTTCCAGTAATATTCGGAAGTATTATGGTTGTAATTTTATGAGTTCGCGATATACCTTACTATAAGTTATATATGTTACTGGTGACCTGTAATCCAGGTATCTCATACGTATAATAGGCACCAGGTTCTCACTTCATAAGGTTGAAGATATTCAAATGTTTTAATTAATCATTTTTAATCATTATACCTTAGTTTAAGACCTTTTTTGTGAGAGAAAATTTGTGTATTTTCATTTCATTTCATTTCATATATTTATAAAATAATCATACATCAGGCACATGCCCCATCAATATTGACGGATGCAATGTAGCGTTCAAATGCGAAATATATACAGACGAAGATAAAATATGAATATATAAAATATGAAGATGCGAATATATACAGCGGTGATACTGATCACATAGTTTAACAACAGAATGGATTGCCATACTGATTGCCATCATAGGACGAAAATTGTGTTTGTTGTGTTTTTCTTTTATAAAATTTAAATTGTAAACGAACATGCAGTCCACCTGATGCTGATTGTTCACTGCCGCTCATAGACATGTGTAAGTAACTACATATGGAATAGGGGTTCTATCTGAAGTCTGTATTCTATTTTCGTAGACTAAGATGATCGCCTCACATAAAAAAGGGCGGGCTACCACAGCCTTCCACAGAAACGCAAGAAGTGCTTCACGCTACGATTACATAGGTGTATTCGTAGTTGGTACCTTTTTAAACAATACTTGTTCTATCATTTTGAATATAAAGAAATAGAGTCATTAATCCGTACCTTACTCTATCAATCCACTGGATTAGCGAGGTGTATCTTTTACAGCATACTGTAAAAGATCTGACGCAGAGTGCAGTAAGGCTACACAAATCAGCGTCAGAGCGTCATGAAATACTTTGGACCAAATTTTCTTTACTATCATTCATCAGTGCAGACATTGATAAAATCAGTGATAATCAATTGTTTGGCTAATTACAGTATCATAACATTGTTCGAGCCTCGTAGTCATGTGTAGAAAATATTTAACACAACAAAAGCAGTTTCTCTCGTCCATCAGTGGCCACAATATCCCGGTGTCAGGTGCGGGTGTCAAGTTAGATTGTGTCTCTCTAACTTAAATGACGGGACAGCGAACGGGAGCGGACACATTGTAGAGCTGTTGCCGAGATACGGTATTGGAATTGAAAAAACAGAAACTCTAAGTAAATTAATATATTTCTGTTAAGTGGTCTTATGTGAAGTGGAACCGGCTTGCACCTGGTCAGCTAGTTTTGTATTTTTGTAACAGAGTTACAGATTTACAAGTCATTATGTATCTTGAATAAATTCTTAATGAACTCGATCCAGTGATCAATGGAAGCAAAGAGTAAGTAAAAACAAAATTATTACGTAACTCCTTCGGTATGTTCAAAGTTTATTTTTATTCTTGTGAAACGCGTTAAAATTGACAACGGATGTCCATTGATATTATTTTTTTTCTAAGAAGAAATATTTCTTTAAATATTATAGTTTCGTCTTAGATATTTCTTATAGATTTCAGATATTATTTTGGTCAATATACACCGATTTTGCTGCCGAGCGGTTACCATACCGATCTTACGCGCAGTGAGTCCCAGGTTCGATCCCCGGCCAGACAGGCATCTGAATGATGTGTATTCATCTTTGTGTGACCTTGGCACCCAGGAAACAGGATAAAATAGTAGTGTGGGGCTATGAGTGTAGAAGAAAGAGAAAGTGTCTATAGAGATAATAGTAGTTAAATCGCTTCAGCGTAATAACAGTGCAACTTACCGAAACGTCACCGCTCCGGCGGTCAAACAGTTAGAATTAAAGTTAGAAATCTCATCGCGACTCGTGAGCTTCGTTTTATGAAAACTATTCGCCAGGGACGATCAGACGCACTGATTCCGTTGCGGTTCACCATGGCCGGGAATTTAATCAAATAACACATCTATTCTATACGGCATAAGGAATCCGTGAGATGACTATGTGAATTGTTAGTAGCAAGGTAGCTAGGTTTTTGCAGCGTTAGGGAAAATGTCACCTATTTCACCGGATTCTCTCACTTCATTATATAAATGTTAGGAAAATAGTTATGTTTCTAACCTCGTTATAAGGATTTGTAGTCACTTCTCTTATTATAACGTAAGTACTGCTTCATGTTAGTTACTCAAAGTTTAATTGTAATCGTATTTCTATGAAATGCCCGAAAACAAAATAGAAGTATGCGTTCAATTATTTTGTACGTTTATGTTTTATGTCGAGTAGTATTAAAAAATCGTAAACAAATATTGCCGATGCTTTTATAGAATTTGATTCATTCATGATTTCATTCACTCATGATCTTATATCGAGACATTTTATAAAAATCAAGAACATTTCATTTAAACAAAACATAATTATATTCATTTGTATGTGTCCTCGCCAAAGCAAATAACAGTGATAACCTAATGGTTGGAACTCGGATTTTCAATGGAGGGTCCGAGGTTCCAATCCCATGCACAAAATACTGATTTTTCTAAAATTATGTGCGTATTAGAAAAAAATTGTAACTGTTTTTTGTAGAAGAAAAACATTGTGAGGAAACCTACAATCCTTAGAGTTCAATAAAAAGTTCTCAAAGGTGTGTGAGGTCTACCAAATCGCACTTGGTCAGTGCGGTGGATTATGGCCTCAACCCCTCTCATCTTGACAGGAGACTCGTGCCCAGCAGTGGGACAATAATGGGTTGACGATGAGTCTCCTCGGGAATTGAGTTAATAACTAACAAAGTTCAATAGAACAAGATTGCAACGTCTAGGAATATTTTTTCAGGAAACTCAACGAAATAAGCGGTAACTCGATTTGAAAGCTTCTACTTCTTGTTATAATATCAACTACTTGTACAACGTTCAATTTTACAAGTCTTTGTCTCTCAATTGTCTTTGTTTATAATAAATAAGTACAAAACAGGAAAAAACGGCACTTATACGGTATTAGTTATTTTCCCTAAAAAATAAAATTTCAAATTTCAAGAAATAAAAGTGAAAAAACAGAGATTTAACAACAACGAATGCATATTTTAATTTAATCAAAATTTTAATTAACACAATAGTCCAAGTTAATTGTAAGACACGTTAGGGCCTTAGCTGATTAGTTACTTTTAATTGGTGATTTCAATTCAGCTGGTTTTTGAATACTACACAACAAACAATCCAAGACTACACTCTACAACTTAATGTGAAAAAGGTAATGCAGTACTAATGTAGTAGCTAAATTACGCGTTTTCGATGACGCGACCAAACGTAGATTTAGAAATAGAAGAACTATCCGTGATTCTAATCAGAGGCACCACCGCCAAAACTATTTCTGCCTTATATAGGCAGTGTTAAGAACTGACGTGTTTGAGCTTGAAGGGAGATATACTATACGGATATCCCTACTACTACTATACAGAAATCCACCTAAGGCTGACCTCCGCCAGGCTATTATCCTATTTGACGTTGATTACAGTTGTCCATTGGCGACAGAGATCACTTATCGACTGATGCACTGCATTCCCGTTTATAAGTTGATGCTAAAATCTTTAAAATGCTGTTAAGAAACTAGTAACATCGTTAAAAGATTAAAACATGTCATCAACTTTTTCGAATTAGGATAGAAAATCCGGTCATGCGATCTACCGCTTTATGTATTATGTATAACGCTTGGGAAAAATAGAGGATATAAATGGGGGAGTTACGAATAAATTTGTATGTACGAAGGTTAAATTTATGAAGTTTTTGGAGGCAGCTGATCGCATCGAGAGAAAATTTAATATTACCCGTGTATGGTGACCGCAGGGTTTGATATTAACGGAGTTAACTTTATATTGATTTCGGGCGCAATAAGCCAGAGATACCATTTAAGTGATTTTAAACTTTTACAAACATTATTATCTAACGATAAGTGTGGCTATGGTAAGAATCGTCCCGGAAGTCCTAGTGTGGATTTTAACTACACTAAAAATAGTAGTAGTAAACTTATGATACATTAATAAAACAATTGGCAATGCAAGAGCGGTAAAATTTGACCAAAACATGTTAAGTGCACAAAATGTATTTTTTACAATTTCTACGGCTGCCTAAAAGTTACAGGGGGTTTTTATTACCATAAATAGTTTAGCTAAGGATAGCTATGTAGTGTATAATTATCTTTATATGTGGTTGACAAGAATATGTAAATATTTTATTTTGGCAGTTTAATAAAATAACTGAATTTCACATTTCACCTTGCCTGCATTCATTTTTTAAATTAATTTGTGGTATACCAGATACCAATATGACAATACCAGATACAGATATTATTAACATTACATTACGGTGAATTTAAATAAGTAAGTACGTTCTTTACTCATTAAAATTTACGCGAACTACTTCACATGCACTAACTTGGTTCCTGCGAACCTAACTTCGAAATTACACGCTCAACCAGTTTCTAAACTACTTGCTCGACGTTATTTGAAGTGAAGAAATTTCAACATCCATCGATAACATTGAAGTTTTACAAAAACCACGAAGTGTTGAGAATCTATCGCGCTGTAAGACGAGAACAAATTGTTCTGCACGCTATAGAAAGAGTATACGTTTAGTTGTGAAGTTTCGCTAGAGGAAAGGATATAAGATCTATCAAGCTACGGCTAAAGTGCATGCCGCAGACTAAATTCACTTTCGCCGTATTGAACTGGGAAGAATTCACTATTTTTAGGATATTTCCAAAGTGAATATGAATAGAGCAAGTAAAATAACTGATTGAATTGCGGATGAAGTTGATGATTTTAATGAACGTTAGCTAATACAGTCGTAGAAATTTTACTTAACCAATTTGATCGAGAAGAAAAGAAAATGAAGTATGTTACTTTTAAATAATGGTCTATCTGTTTATCGGACGTATAAAATCTACTGCTGGATGTAGATCTCCCGTACAGAGGGATTTTGCCAATAGTAACTATCCCCGTCAGGCTTGCGTTTTAGTTAACACAGTAGATCTTCATGTTACATAATATGACGTTCCTGCTTATCTTCTGGATTTTGTTCCCTAATTATCGCATACAACATTCACAGGAAGGGAGACAGTTGAGCTTCATAAGATCGACCACATACGGCATGGATTAAAAAGTCTCTGATAGTATATAGCATCTTGCACAGCCTTGTTTTCACACCGTTAGTTTACCTCAATTTCCTTAAGTTCATCTCTAACACTAGTTATGCTTAGTCGAAGTGATAGTGCAGTGGCAGTGGTAGTAGTAATAGTAGTAGTAAAACTTTTCAATACTTAGTTACAATTTTCTGAGATATTAAACTTTAAAAAAATTATTTTTAGTTTGACAACTGCTGTTAACATTGTTTTAGTACTTGAACCGTATAATATAATAAACAAACTTATTTACTAAGGATTATGTTTAAAATATTACCAATATAAAAGGAATTATGGACTTTTTATTTCCCCTGTTGCAAAAATAACCAACGACAAAGATGAAAGTATCGTAAAATTATCAGAAAATGAGAATTCCATCCGCATTGCAATCCAATATGCTGATTCTCGGCTCCGCGTTTTATTGCATCTGCTATGACCCGCAAGCAAATTAAATTCTTGCTGGTGACAATCTGCCACGTACAAATACCTGTACTTGCAGATCTGAATAAATATAATGATATCATAATAATAATGAAATTGTAAGCAGTTTGCATGAAATTGATGGGCCAGAATCATAAAATAATGGATACTTGAAGACGACTGTGACGGAAAAAATGGTATGACGATTTGGTCAAATATTCGAAAGACCATCTGTCAGTGAAACATCGTAGGTTAATAAAAAAATGTGTTTACTTGAATTAATTTCAAGAAATAATTTTAGCATCGTCTATAAAAATAATGAAATACATTAATATGACAAAGATTGTCAGCTCTGCAACACTTCAATATGATTTATCTGTCATGTTTGTCCGCATGAATGAAATTATGGTTCTCATATCTTCAGAGTAACATGACACACGTATAGTCGTCTCGGAGACAGCTTAACGACAAGAGCATTTGCAGTGTTTGATGCCTTATGCTTATGCCATAGAAATAATAACCCGTAGAGACGTAATTTACTAAGATAAAACCATGAAAATTTTATTTTATGATGTGGACACCCAATAAGAAATATAAATTGATAACTAGCTGTTGCCCGCGACTTGGTACGGAAAGTCTATAATAATTATACTATAAAAATTCAACATTGACTTTTTAATTATAAACATAGCGATATATACATATTGCATTCAAATACAGTTCTCTATGCTACTAATGCAATTGTGGCTAACAGGTAAGACTTCATCTTATCTGGGGTTGCTTACAGATGTTTTTGAGTGGCAGTGGTCACTTACCATCAAGTGGACTGCATGCTAGTTTGCTTTTTCCATATTATAAAAAAATCTGAAATCCAAGTTTCTTAACGTTCTCAATAATATGTCTTGGGGCCATTTCTATTCGCATGAGTATCTGTGGCTTATTGAAACCCCGAGAGGATTCAGTTTGCAATATTACTTATGTATATACTAGTGTATATTACGGCGTGTGTTTGGTTAAAGGATAATCGTAGCGACAAATGACAGTCGTTGCAACTGTCACGTTAATAACAGCTTTCCATATAATTACGATATAAATAGTAGATGCGTGGATAATCCCTTAGTTTACGGTATTTTGTTTTAAAGATGGTAATTTATTGTTCAGCTGTGGAAATTTCAAGCTCAAAATAGTTAATTAAAAGCTAAGTACACTGTTAAAAAAATATTTAAAACAAAAAACGACTGTTAAATTTTGTTTTGTCGTTAATAATGATAAAGTTTTAGTGGAAATAGTCGAGTAAAGGTTTAGAATGGTCTATTTACTCGCTTTGATTTGATACCCATATTGCCGTGATAATAAAAAGTCGCTTCCCCTCCCTTGGTCTACTATTTGCAGGCACCATTTTTTTAAATAAATAGCATATGTCACTTTCCAAACGAAGACGATTCTATTGATATGTCATATGAGACAATCCGTCAAGCCGTTTGGGTTGTATAGTGCATGCTGAAGAAATAGACAAACATAAAAACAAACAAACATACACATACACAAAATACCATTACCTTCCTTCTGACGCAGTGGGGTAAAAATCTTTATTTTATTACCACAGTCCCTTACATAATTACAAAATACGCATATAAGGTTAATCAGTTGTTATTAGAAGATTAACTTTGTCCCTTGTTAAAAAAGACACATGGTCTTTATCTGTGCCTTAAGGTTCTCGCAATTTAAATAAGTGTAGCTGGACTGCATCGGGACAAGTTCTTTCCTAAAAAAATACTATGTATTGAAAACGCGAACAATGATCATTTTGAGGGAACGAATAAAACTCGTACTACTGGTTCTACCACCTTATGATTTTTTCCGTGATCGTGCATTGCCGGTCCGCGTAGGTTCGATAGGTTGCTGACTAAAATGAGTTATTCGAGTCACGAGCTCGATACAGGTCACGTGCGCCGCTATTCGCCGGACTAAAGTGTCCCGTTAGCTATTTGTTGCTACGTATTACTTCTCAATTTGTTGAATCCTCTAAAGAATTTCACCTTATTTCCCGGAAAAACAAGTCCCAGCCCCATATACTGATATCGCTCTACGTTTCGCCTTAATTTGTAGAGAGGCCGATAAATTCAATAAATCTAATTTTGTTTTCATCTAAACTTAAGTGAAGACAGACGGGCCATCTGGTGATAAGCACTTTCATTCATAGACTTTTTAACTTTATAGAAGTTTCTAAATATTTGCCATTTCGGATTATAGTAATACATGAAGACCAGACCATCTTATTACCAGGTAGGAGGAATAGGTTTTTCGCGCGAACGAGCACGCACTCTACCAAAATTCCAAATTCGTGTCGTTCGTTTCATGGCGTTAATCTGATGATACGATGATTCTTTAGCAGAAAATTAATTGGATACGCGATTAAATATTATTTACGCGTACTTTACTTACTCATTACTAACCGACATTGGTATACTACTTACAGATATATTGTTAGTAAAATATTCATCTGTACGATGTGTAAGGAATTAAAGTTGACAAATAGTTAACAGTACCTCAATAAGCGTCATTAAAATCTGCAGATCAAATCCTTCTTTGTTCATGTTCATTGCCACCCTTAAATATCTGTTCCTGTCTACTAGGCATTACTACTAACAATGGTGATAAGCGCTCTGGTCTGGTTAAGGGTGTCATCTTTTTCAGAACGAAGTAGTTATTAGCATGCAGTGGAATATAACATAACATAACGTATACATAAACGCTTTCTACACTCATAGCCCCACAGTAGGATTTTCTCATGTGTCGTGGGTGCCATGGACATACAAAGATGAATACACAAACACCCAGACTCAGAGCAGAAATATAAACTCATCATTCACATTTCTGTCTGGCCGGGAATCGAACCCGGGACCCACTGCATGTCAGACCGGCATGGTGACCGCTTCGCCACGCGGGTCTTTAAAAACAGAGGTTGTATTTGTAGTTGATCACAGATACGTTGCTGCTCCTGACGAGTAAGACTGGCGCTTCATATACAAGTGAATCGTCAACCACACACTTCCATTGAAACGCAAGAACTGCTTCACGCTAGAAATAGGTGCGGCGGCAGTACTTTCGCATCTGTGTCTAAGCTGTGCAAGTGCGATATGGACGTAAATGTAATCGTGATGGTATTGGATACTAGCAGAATTACAATTGCTTTGTTATTGCTAACATAATTATGTTTATTGCAGAAATATTAATTTTATAAAAAAATAATGTACGCAAATTACTGACACCGTTTCAATGAACATGATTGAATAATAATAAACTAAGACTAAAAGAAAGAATACTTACGATAAAATGCCGCTGCGGCATGCATTGTGTGTTCAAGTAACAAGTGTATATGGTTGCCGTAAATCTTGCTACACAAATAAGCTGGCGATAACCGAGATTTATTGCTAAATAAATATCTACCTCTCTGCATTCTAGTGGTATCTTGAGCTTATTTAGGTTCTGATTAATAAATAAACTCTTTACCAAATAAATATCTACCTCATTTTTGCGTTCTATATGGCTTATTTATTGGTCTTTAAAAAATGTATTATTCAAAAATGTGTTATCAGAAATTGCTCCACAACAATTCTGTCAAGAATTGTCTTCGCATAAAACAAAGCTATAATTACTTATACAAAATTAGTAATTTTCAGTGAAATACCGTTTTTATTATAAGTGGTAACTGTTTTTAACACAAGAATTTATTATGAAAACAAAAAAGCCGTCACGGGACACTTAGCACATGTGAAACTCGTGTTCGTGCAAATAATATGCATAAGAGAGAAGATTGCGATAGAAACTAAATATAAAAAATAACGAAATAACATAATGAAAATAACGCCATCTACGGACAGCACCCCACACTAAGTTGAACTATCGCAGCCCGCTTAGTTTTGTTCGATAATGGTGATATGGCGCAAAAACAAATAAATGCAAGTCAAAAACCCGAACTTAATTTCACAGTAAGTGATAATAAACGATTTTCACAGTACGATACGTAAATAACTATATGGATTGTGATATCGATACCGTGCATCTGCACTACAATATCGATTTACTAGCCTTACTAACGGTTCAATACGCGTTTTATTCCCGACACGCCTTATTCAGGTCACGCGTGGAATGTGACACGTACGTTCCTTTAACACTTGCGTCGCCCTCACCAGCTGCACGTCGCGGGACTAAATTGTCTCGTTAGCTATTTGTTCCTGCGATGAATCGGATTATTCTACACTAATAGTCATTTCATATTAACAAAACTGTCTTGACTGCATCTATACTAATATATAAAAATGAGATGGTGTCTGTTTGTTACTCAATCACATGAGTACTACTAGTCGGGTTTATATGAAATTTTGCATGGATGTAGTTTATTTTCTTAGTCAACTTGTAGGCTACATTTGATTTCGATGTTATCACTATTAAAAGATGGCGACTATTTTAGTGACGTCATTTCGTCAGTCTTTTATTTTACTCTTCCATAATGTTTAAACTGTCACCTATATATTTTAATTATGTATGTATTTAATAACGTAACGAAGCACGAGTACTTCAGCTAGTTTACAATAATAATGAAATTTACTGAAACGAGCGATGTTTTGAGTGAGTGAGTGAGTTGTTTTGTTTGCTTGACTTTCTTAATCCTAGAATATAACTTTCAGTTTGAAACTACCAGATGTAAATTCCCATTATGTATAATACTATAGTAATACTCAATAAATTATTTTGATAGTTTAAGTGGTAAAGTGATACCTAGGTGTATCCCTTTACGTCTTGCGGCTAAATTGTCTTTTAGTCATTTATTCCACCTATTGGATGAATCGAAAACTACAAAAAATTACACGTTACTTGTGATAAGTCCACGTATTCACGTAGACTTATTTGAATACGGCTAAAGTATCACAACACATAATTCAGAAATATTAATCTCTTAAAATGTTCATGTACAATTTCTACTCAGCTGCATAATTCCAAAAATATAATTACCTAATCCCCCTACAGGTAATACAAATCAGCAAATGGCTAGCTGAGCAATTTGGTCCGGCGACGAGTAGCGCGGGCCACGACGTGATCGCGTGTCGCTCGTGACATGAATACGGCGTATTGAATAGGCCGCGTGTCGAGTTACATGTGTAAAGGCGATTTTACTACTACGTGTAGAGGAACGAAAGATGATATTTTTTTGTATTTAAAACTAGCTGACCCGACAGACTTTGTTTTGTCTTAACTTTACGTTTTGAATTCAAAAAGCCAGACAGTTATGTCAAACGCCATAAGATTGTGTTTTGTTATTTTTTTTTTAATTTTGCGCACAATGTTCTTATTTTTTTTAGAAGAATTAGCGAAATCGGTCAAGCCATTCACGCGTGATGTTATGACTAAAGGAAATAGATTATTAATTGTATGGCAGATGTTTAAAACTTTTACATGGTAAAATTTTCAAGTATGCCTGGATGGTCAAATCCGAAATTAAGAGAACATAAGACAAGACGAGATAAATCGAATAGCAAAAATTAGTGAAAGGAGTTACAAGAATAATTTTGATAAAAAACTAAATAACAGTTACATTTGTCAAAAAAATATTTCCACTTGACAGAAACCATCGATTTTATTGAAAAACTTTTCTGTATTACTCTTATAAAAGTTACATTCTATTCTAAAGTACAGGAAAAGGCAAAATTTAGAATACAAGTTTTGATACATCATCATTTCTCTTCATATCATATTAATGCGAAGCCTCAATTGTCAACACTCGTATAATAATTAATTTAGTTTAAAAAAAAAAAAAAATATTGAATCCTTTTTTTTCACTTGATTTTATTTGACAAGAATATTAAGTAATTACATTAAATTGTATCTATAGACGTTACAAGCATTTATTAAAGCCAGCTTCATATTTCTTCATCCACTTAAATATTTCCGAAAAGCGAGCGTGTAACCAAATAGGGAGCACATACCTTAATCTGCACGTAATGTAACGATACAATTGCGAACGAACTGATATGGCTTACGACTCGAATAAACGTCGATATGAGCGGACGATATTGAACAATGCCTTGTCATCACAATTGGGGAATATTTCTGGAGTAATGAATTGCAGTCGTTTTTTTAACTTTATAAGATGTATAAATACGTTAAAGGCAGTCTGCCTGCATGTATGTACAAACATGCAGGCCATGTACTGTCGGTCTTGCATAGCGCCACTCTCTTCCTGTGGATGGCGTAATAAGCAACGAAAGGTTTTAGTCGGTAGTATTATAGTTCCCCTATAATATTAACAACTATTATAGTCGCTAATCTCACGTTCGTCAGGCGCAGTGAGCATTAGCTAAAACCCTTGTCAGGGAAATATGTCGTAATAGGCGACTCAAGATTATAACCCTGGATATGAGCAGCTTTTCAGAGCTACGTCCTCTTCCGTAATATTAATACTTACTACGGTTGCCAACCTGCACGCTAGGAGCTGTGGGCATTGGCATAAACCCTTATTAGGGAAGACCTGTGTGCAGTGACCTCAATGGGTTGATGGATTATTGGAAAGGCAGATTAATTTATATGTGGTGTTATTTACTTAGTCTTTAAAGTCAATTGTTAGACTCAAGGAAGATATTCACCTCACTTCGAGTTACTTTTCGTTGCCTGCGGGAAGCAGTGCTCGTTTATAATAGAATGCTGTCATTATGTAAAAAACTTAGAAAACATCCAAACATTCTTCGATATTTCATGCTTCCCAAAGTTATCATTTTGTTTTGAATTGTATTCTCTTATGTTCAAATATTAAGAAGGTTTTCAAGGTATTACATATCTTAATATAATAATTTCGTTGCCTTATATACCAACTTTATTTAAGTAAAAGAAATGTTATAAAGAGTTTACTGTTCTTCTAAATACCTTGACTTTTATAGCATCACTGTACATTATAACGGTCTCCTAAATTCTTGTGTACTCGCACAAACTTCCTCGAGAGTATATCTCACTAAAGTCTCTCATACATTTCAAAGTTCAACATACTTTCTACTTGAGAATATAGTCTGGAAACTTCATACACCGTCTATTCTTTCCGGAAGAATCCGTGCGATGCACACTTCGCCAACTTAGATTGGGATTTTCACAACTTCACCGCCGACACGCGCTCGCGAGTTCACAGAAACAATTACTCTCGGCTTACAGGCCAGGAATGGATTCTAAATTTTTGTACTGTTTTTTAACGTAAGTGTAATTGATTTCTGAATACGGCTAACGATTTGGATGATGTTTTGTATTAAATGGGTACTCTGTTTGCATGAATTTTAAGTGTCCAATAAAAACTTGTTTCAGGAATATCAGGAGACAACCAGTTGAAATCTAGCGTGTACCCGGTATAAACAAACATGATCAGTCAATTACAAATCAGAACAATTACTAACTGTACCCGTAGTAGACTTTATTACGTTTTCCGAATACTGTTCGTAGTAGACTTTATTACGTTTTCTGAAAATTGTTTATGTTCTCAGTAAGATCAGTAAGGAAGTATGGCAAAAAGAATACGTACACAATGATTGTTTTGAGCAAACATAGTAAACTCGTACTAACCTAATATCTGTACTTATTACTTATTTACTTATAATATTACAAAAGTTGAAGAGTTTTTTTGTTAACGTGATAATTTAAAGAACTACTGGTTCCGATTAAATATTTTTGTGATGAATAGTCCATCTATTATGGAATGATACACTATATATATTATAGGCTATATATTATCATGTTATTTTCGTTTGTTTGCTTAGTGATGTAGCAGTGGGAACCGCGGGACACAGCTAGTTATGTAAATAAAGCATGTTATATGAGTAAAGGTACTTTAATTTACATTTTTAAATTAAATATCACAGAAAAGTTAATGGACGGTATTATATCACTGATTTTCCTATTAAAATGTGTCATCCGAGATGACACTTGGCTCTCATAGAATAATATTTTAGTTTTTTAATTTAAAAAGTCCGCAGAAAGTGCTATAAACTAATTGAAAGTTCTACCTCCCGTAACGAGTGGCGGCGGCGGAATTAAAAAGTTCAGAAGTTGTGGGATTATGGCCGCGGCTAACGGAATTATTCCGGGGTTTAGTTTGCTAACTGATGATTGTTTTTGTGCTGAGATATATAGTAATTAAGGCACAGGATTACAGGTGCGTTGATAATTAATATGACCCGTGGGTATCTTCTTGTCAGTTAGTAGTATAAGGATTGGTTTTATATTTTTACCTTGTAGTGGGTTTTAATGATACATGGCTCGGTGGTAGAATCATTCATCATCGCCATTAGGTGGATTGTATACTCGTTTGCTACTCCATTCATATGAAAAAAAAACGTAGTATCCTTCTTACTTTTCACGAGTAGCAATGTTTAGTATAGAAGGCTGGTAATAGTTACCACCCGGTGAACTAAATGATTTGTTAACTAGCTATTTAAATTTCACTAAAAAGAACTATAAAATGACAGTTGTGATATCGTGATGTGAGGCTCTTACGCTAAATTTGAAAAAATAATAACCCTAATTTAATTTTTCTAAAGAAGCATAAAAAGGGGTGTCTTCGTATCACCATTTCTTGTCGCGTGGGTGATGTATGAAATATATAAAATGTGCAAGTACCCTGTGTTAGACTTCGAAGGCCACCACCACACTTATATCTGCTTAACGCCAACAGTATTACGCATTTTCATACTAACATGACAAGTTCAAACTTAGCTTAGTTACCTACTCCAGTTTGGAGTAATTGTATCTAAGGTTCATAGATATTATATTATATACATAGATGGGCGGTAGTATCAAGGATGTGAAAAAATAATCGATTATTTTAAAAATCGATTATTTTTTTTAAGAGTAATCGATTTTTTATTTTAAATTTCGATTTTTTTCCCCTATCTTAGAATTACTAATAAGATTATTTATTTCGAAGTTTATAGATATTGTCGTCTTTTTTTGGTCGTCAAGTTACATATTGTCCACATTGCCGTTTTTTTTCTGGTCGTCAAAATTGAAACCAAAAAAATAATCGATTTTTAAAAAATAGATTTTTTTGCAGAAACATCGATTTTTGGCTAATCGATTATTTGATTTACATAAAAAATCGATTATTATAAAATCGATTTCTGCCCAGCCAAGTCGCATCGCTAGGTAGTGTTCACTTGCCATAAGGAGGACGGCTTGCTCGTTTGCTATTTCTATAGTAAAAACAAAACATACTGGAACCACGTGTAATACCTGTACCATTTTTTAAAAGCTTTTATTCACCTTGCAATGTTTGTATGTAAGTATGTTTAGGTCAAATCTTGCAAACTGAATAACTATTTTATACATTAAATATATCTTTCGTGTAGCAAAATACGCGTAATATAAATATTCCAAACGTTGAGGAAATAACAGTCTAATTACAAAGTTTTACCGCCAATATTGGCCGTTTACTTTATCCGGTGAAATTAAAAAGTTCAACAAGTTGTCGGATTATTGCCCAAGTTTTGGGAAAATTTTCCGCTCACGCAAAACTGAATTTGGCGAGTCATTATCATATTGCGGGATATATGCACATAACAAAAATAAACTTTGGATGTCTGTTTGAACTGTATCTTTCTAATATTATAAATGCGAACTTGTGAGGATGTATGTGTGTTTGTAGGTGTTACAAAAACTGTTGATCGGATTTAACTTTTTTATGACTTTTATGATTATAATTTTTATGACTTGGAATAATACATGGAATACTCATTACCGCAGTAAACGTGACCGATGCGGGCAAAGCCGCGGTAATTATCTAGTTCCTTTATTTGTTTTGATAATCATACAATTATTATAATTGATAAATAAATATTTACAGCTGGAAATGGTTTAATTTGACTTTACATTAGTTTAACGGTATGTCGGTGGATATTATTTAGCATAATTGTTAAATTGTAAGCTTTATTATTACTTTTTACTACTTGTATAATTTATAAATGTAATTTAATATTTTATATGCCTCGATAGGTTCAATATAAAGAGATCAAAATTAGTATGATGTTATGTTTTGTATGGCTCAATAGATACCATAAAAGGGGACCAAAATTTGTCATATTCATGGAAATAAACGATCGATTGATTCGTATATTAATTTAAAGTAGCAAATAAAAAATATTCGATCATAAATAGCCTCCCATGGAATACTGCAACCAACTCTAGATGGAACTCGACTCTTAACTAATGACAATCATAAAACAAATGGACGCATCTTACTAAATTTGCTTTTAATTTAATACTAAATAAAGGCCCATTTTCAGGGCAACGCGCGACACCATTAACGTATCGCCAGGCTATTAATAAGGACCCGAGAGCCCTAGTTTACCATAAATCATATTTGATAGCGTTTTCCGGCTAGAGCAAAAACAGGACCCCTTGTATCCCTTCATACATAAGGATGCCGACCCTTACGAAAAATGATTTGTTCGCTCGGAATATTCTGTTATGCTAACGCTCCTATTTTGTGGTTTACGTCGTGTTTTATGAAGAATGGGTAAAGATTGGTTAGGAGTTTACACGTAACCGTCCTTGTCGAAAAATTGGTAAATTCTCATGTTCATTTCGTTGAGGGCATGTCAAGTACACTTGGCTTGTGAGTAATCCATCCGACTTGGCTTGATTCCTTTACTTTTTATTCATAAGAGAGAACCGCCTTTTGAGTCCATAGTCACATTATTTTTTGTATCTGTGGCAGAGTTTCAGAAATCCAGATATTGGAGCTCCCAGAGTTACGTAAAATGACTACTTTAGATGTAGTGTTTTACATCATTCCGACTAAGTAATCAAGAGTACAAACTCGTAATGAATTTAAGACCAAGTCCATGAAGAAATTCAATAAAAAATAGCCATCACGAGACATCTAGCAGATGTTAATCATCATATTCATGCACGTATTATGCATAAAAGACAAAATTGCGACAGGAACAAAATATATAGCATAATGTAAATAAAGCCATATACAAATAGCACCCCGCACTAAGCGGAACTAAAACCGCACCCCACTTAGTTTTGTTCGATACTCAACCGTTACGCATCGCCACGCCAATCAGGTTAACCTGCGCCTATTGATGTTTGACATCAAAAAATAAAATTAATTTTAAGGTCAGTCATGAATTGCGATCTTCGTATTATTTTTGATTCCTCGCTCTTAAGTATTCGTCTCCGGTGATACGACAGCATATTTTGTGGTCTGTAGAATATATGTATAACAGGGTTAGGCCCTAAGTAACTTGAAAGGAATTCTAGAGGTATGAAATGCTTTTGTGTAGGCAATTTGTTAATATTTGTATTCCTTTGAAAATATGTAACAGCTCTCTGTTTACAGTACTTTAGCGGATACTTGTTATTTTTTTGGAGTATAACCTAATCACTAGTTGTAAGAGTGGACTAAGCTTAGTTTTTTTATTACATATCTTCAAAACAATAATTGTTTAGGGTTTTGTCCAAACATTGCCATGAATGTAACCTGTAATACGTTACGTTTTCGGCACTTACGATGTATTTTGCAATGATAGACAAAAACGTAAACGCTCATTTTGAAGAAACGTGTCAAATTTATACTAAGGGAATTGTAGTATAATAATAATGTATTATGTTTATTTTGCAAAACGGTAATAAACGAACTCTGCTGATCGAAAGCTATATTACCACAACGTATACAGAGCTACAGTTACTCCTTTAAACAGTTATTTAAGCTAATAAACTTCGTCCCCATGAAACGCCAACCGACACAATATGGCACAAGAAACCACTTCACTACAGGGAGCCATGAATAATGACACTTCGGCGCGACTCGGAAATGGGTGCCGACGCCAGCTCACATCTGTTGCGGTCACTCGGGAACGTCAGTCTTAGTTGATTATGTCTGGATTTAATCAATTGACTTAGTATTGCTATATAACGTTGTCATCGTCAACCCATTATTTTCTCACTGCTGGGCTCGGGTCTTCCTCAGAATGAGAGTTTAAGACCATAATCCACAGTGCTGCGCCAGTGCGAATTTTTAGATTTCGCACACTTTTGAGAACATTTTTTTTGGAGTATTGTGCGGTGTGCAGGTTTCCTCACGATGAATTCTTTCACTGTAAAGCAGCTCGAAAATGCACATCATTATAGAAAGAACAGTGGTGTCTGGGATTCGAAAATCGAAAATTCCACGATTGAGAGATCGTGTTTTAACCATTAGACTATCCCTGTTGCATAAAGATATGTAATGTACTTAATAGAAAACGTTAAATATTTCGCATGGTAATGTAAATGTCAAAGGTATGGCAACTTCGTGCAGGCCAGAATTTTCGAACAAGTTCCGGTCTACGACCCTTTAATAATCTTTAGAAAAAACTCATAATTTTACTGTTATAGAAAGATACTAAATAATAAACAATTATCGACACGGTATATTCTGTGATCGACATTTTTATAGCAAACCATACACACTGTACAGGGCAATGCAGGACATCTGTAATCAACTCTAGATAAGATCAGAGTCTTACTTCAGGTTAGCCATAGATGCTACCCCTGAGGACTAAGTTGGAATGCCTCGGATCAGTATATCTTCTTTACCACACCCTGTAAACTCGAATACAGCGATGCCTAACACCTGTTATTAGGCAGAAATAGATTTGGCGGTGATACTTCTGGAGTCGAATTACGTATAATTCTACCACCTTTTAACTTTAGACAGAGGTTCTCTTCTATATGAAGTTGCTTACAGATATCCATAAAGGACAGTAATAATTTATCATCTAGACTGCATGTTTCCGCATGCGTTTGCTACTTTAATCTAATAAAAAAATGTAAAAGTATAAAAGAAAACTGAAAAAAATATTCGTATAATATGTCAGTTTATATATTTTTGTAGCCATTTAAAAAAGACAAGTAAAAAAAAATTATTCGCATGATATATGTCAGTTCGTATTGTTGTCATTTAAAGTTTGACATTTTATTTAGGGCAGGTTTGAATAAGTAACCGTAACATATAACTGTAGATAAATAATTTGGTAATGCGTGTCCGGCCGCCAACCAAGGACGCGTAACCCGAATCGTGTTTATTACGAACTCGAATTTAAAGGACAAGTAGACAGTTTTAAGGCTGATACGGCTTACATGCCAGCCGCTGTTCTGTGCCAAATTACTTCCTAAGATTATTTAAGGAAGAAGATGAACATTATTTAAGCTTTTTGGTCTTTTTTCGTTGCATTATTACTGTTTTCAGGTTCTGTGAGTTTAAAACGAACCGTACTATGTTCTGTGAGTTTAAAACGGAACCGTACTATTATCCTCTACAGCTTGTTCGTCTGTTTTAGGACTTGAAACGTGACCGACACTTTAGATTTTTACAGGGTATGTATTACTACGGGCATTATAATAGCTATCCATGATAGTAAATATATTTTAAATTTCCTCAGTGCATGTCATATCTATAGGACCAATGTATATAAACATTAAATATAAAAATAAACATTAAATATAAAAAAAAGTTTGAGGACAAGAATTGTCTATACACAGCCGCCATTTTTTATTATCTAACCTATCTCATTCTGCAAAATGAGATGTTTTTAATGACAACACTATTGTAAAAAAATGGATACACATATTAAAACATACATAATTATATATATTTGATGATCCGCGTGGTCGAGCGGTCACCATACCGGTCTAACGCGCAGTGGGTCCCGGGTTCGATACCCGGCCAGACAGAAATATGAATGATGAGTTTGGATTTCCGTTCTGGATCTGGGTGTTTGTGTATTCGTGTTTGTGGTTCATGGCACCCACGACACAGGAGAAAATCTTAGTGTGGTGAATGAGTGTAGAAAGCGTGTTTTTTTTTTAGTCAACGAGATGTAAAGAAAAAATTAAAGAAAACAAACACGATTTGACTTTACGTTCCTTGCCAGCCAATGTATAAATATGCGAGAAAATGAATATTGTCTACGAAAATGGATACATGTCTGTTTCTTCTTCCATATCAACAAGAGATACGTTTCATATCAATTCACCAATCGAATTACAGTTTCTCGAAATGGAAATAAAAAGAACGGGTATACTGAATGGAATATTAAGTTATAAACTATAATATTTTCTGTTCGTACGAGAGCTGATCGTCCAAGTGTCGATAAGTATCGTAACAAAACCCATGTTATTTTCGCCTCGCTAAAGATATTTCTAACATCTTGAACAGGATTCTTTTCTCCACGAAATAATCACAACCATGAGTAAAAGAACTAAAGCTTACATTTAACAGTATCTACATATGTACTTTGTTGTAAACCATTATATTCGCATATCTTATTCTTCTTCTATACCGACTCGTCAATCAAATTACAATTTCTCGGAAAGGAAATGAATGAAAATTGAATAGGATGGGTAACTTTCCGTGAAAATATAAAGTAATAAATGTTCTGTGAAGGTATTCATTGGTATATAATGCCCAGTATATAGTAAATAAAGTTGTTTACCTCGTTATTCTCCAGTACGAGTATTTTCAGTATGAGTACCAACGGAATTAAATTTATGTAATGAAAAATACTTTTAACAAGATAGCAAACGAAGACAACACCTAATATTAAATGGTAATTGTTCTTAGTGCATGAATTCCGATTCAACTCGACTCTGAGAGACTACTGCCATACCTCTTTTTACTTATGAAGAGCATTTTTAAAAGCAATGTTTGAAGGCGGCGGGTTCAAATAGCCCAGGACCCGTCGGAGTGGCGCCCATTAGGATAGGCCTATGTCCAGCAGTAGACTTTCAAAAACTGATAGATAGATAGGTAAAAGTACTGCTGTACTCTGGTTTGATTGGTGTGGGAAAATATTTTTATGAGTTATGGCATTTATGGCTAACATTGGGTGGACATTAATTTTATTTGGCGTTGCATACAAATGTCCATGGATGGCAGTGGCCATTTTCTATCAGGTGGACTGCAAACCCATTGGCTACTTTAATATTATAAAACATGGTTTAAAATATATATAACTGAGTTGTTAAGATACTTAAAAATATTTCCGAAGAATATTTAATGATCATTATTTTATATTTAAACAAATAAGTGGTTTATTTATGGAACCTGCCAAGCCGGCTGCACGCACCAAAAAACATGACTCATGCGGCGTTACCTCGCTCTGAGGCGTTCCATTTAAGACTGGAAGCGCAAGCGAGAGCGCGGAACGAGCGACAAAGAGGCACAATCGGCCTCCGCGTTCGGCAGCGTTCGACATAATTATGTCTCTCTCCTACTTGAGTAAGTAATGCGTCCGTGTGGACAGCTGCTATACAATAATACATTTACATGTTTTCGTCAAGTACGAAGTGCAATGAAAGTGAATGTGGTGTTAAACAAATAAACTTAAAATTTTCTTTTGAAAATTGCAACCATTCCATCAGTATTTTCATATGACGTTGTCACGTTCAACTATCGTCAGTTAGCCGACTTTACAGGCAACAGATTTTTTATTTAGTACTTCATTATTTTATTGAAGCTGATTAAGCTCACGATAATTCAGAATACTACTCATACAATAAATATTTTTATCTTCTCTCTACTTCATTGACAACTACTTATAAATAGAGAAAGAACAGTTCAGCATTTGCTTAGTTATTTTATGTTGTTTTTCAACCATATTTTGTTTGGTAAGTTGACGAGTTGGGTGTTATAAATAAAATAGATAGAATTAGGGAAAATTCATACGGTTTTATAATAAAATTGTCGTTTTCTAAAACTGGAAAAACACTAAGAAAATTTATAGCCTCATAATCACATTTCGCTCATTAGCTTATACGAAACATTTCATATGAAAGTTAGTTTTTAATTACTCAAAAACTAAAAATGAGCTGTTAAAGGTACCGACGCGGCATCGTATATTACAAGCAATATATGTAAAACCAATCAAAGTTCTGTTTGTAGCGGGCTCTGCGTACGTGTGAAATGTCACTGAAATTACCCTGCCAATTGGTTACGTCCCCCGAGCAATGTGGCCGTACCAATTGATGCCAAAGGAATAATAGCGAGAAATTTACCTGTTACACAGATGCAAGCTATTTACGTGATCAGTGGAACCATTGCACGATAAAATGATATATAAAATATTAAGCAGCCTTTTTAGGTTATCAATCTATACATATAAATAAAATTGAAGTGTCTGTTTGTAATATCAAAATATCATTTTTTATACCAAATGCATATAAATATATACATGATACTGATAACAAAAAAACATTTAAAAAATTTTTTGACTGTCTGTCTGTCTGTCTGTTTGTTCCGGCTAATCTGCGAAACCGCTGGACGGATTTTGATGGGACTTTCACTGTTGGATAGCTGATATCATAAGGCGTAACTTAGGCTACTTT
>DWNE01000742.1:0-25977 GCA_018249875.1 Cecropterus toxeus | reverse complement strand
AAAATGCATATGCAAATGCATGTATGCATATAAACATACCTACATACATACGCTCGAAAAACATCAGCTTCCTTCTGACACAGTCAGGTAAATAGGTACTTAATCTTTTCATTAATGCTATATATGTTAGTACCTACATTAAAATAATGAAACATTGCATAAGACTTCCATCCATATATGTGTATGTATAAAGTGTAGATCAGTGAAGATACTGGGAATTACATGACATATTTAATCGATAATTTATATGATTGAAAGGGAGGCAGTAACACTTTATCGCCTACGAGTATCAGATCAAATTTTAGCACGACAACAAAAAACGGTGATACCAGCACATATAGAAAAAAAGCGAAAAGAACTTTTCAGTAATATCTCCTAGAAACCTGACTGAAAATATACAAGGTGGAGCAAAATTCATCACATGTTTCAACTGTTCCTGGCTTACTTTTTGGAGTTTCGTGATCCCTAGTCTATGTTAACAGGCCTCAGACTCTTGAAGCTCTCAAACAGAATATCCAAATTGAATATCCATCAGAAATCCCAAATTTACTGCCGGAAGTTCTGGCCAAAGTGATAGAAATCTCCATTAATCAGTTCCGTACGGTAATCCATTCTGACCGCGGCCTCTGGGCCGGTTTCTACTGAACAAAATAATTGAAATAAAATATTCACAATCCAGTTGCAAAATCTAAGTTATTGATATAAATACTGTCAAAGATCATCGAGTGATAACTTTTGCGCCGCCTAAATATTTATGATGAACGCCAATCTAAATCCAAAATGGCGGGCGCCCTAAGGTGACAATTCTGACAAACTGTACGAATATTATAAAGCTGAAAACTTTTTTACTTATCGAGACTTATATTTATTTGGAAACGCTAATCTTTCGAAGTATTGGTCAGATTTTAATAAATTTTCTTAAATATTCTTTGGCATATATGGGGTGAGGTATATAAGGTATGGTAGTAGAAAGTGGGGTAGTCTTCATAAGGGTATCTAATTAGAGGTCTGTGTAGGTATATTTATTTTGAAGGAATGTATTTGATTATCAAAATTATGTAAAAATATTACAGTTTATACACAACATAATATTTCAGCATTATAGAACTTAATAAAGAAAAGACCTGTTATATTTCCGAAAAGAGCTGTATCCTTGAGAATACAAAGTCACGCACGGGGGTGCACTTGGGTGGAGTCGTTTACGGAAGCTCGTGGATTGTATGAATAAATCCGATGTCATAGACGTATTACGGCTTCGGCACTGTGAGACGGGAAGCTTCCGAAATAGAAATGTGACGTCGACAGTTTTATTTAAAACGCGCCCGGTCGTCTAAATAAAATTGATAAAACGGTCTTAATGTCCTAACGTTTTTTTTAATATTGCATTATTTTAATATGATTTTGGAATAGCAAATATGGTAGAGGTCTTTCTGGTTCAACTCCGGTGGAATCACTGATACTAGTGCTATTGCCTGATAACGCAGTTTTTGAGTGCTGTTGTTTTTAGGTTCGAAAGGGGGTAATTCACTTGCTCGTACATGCTTATCCGAATCATTCGTATTTAGTCATCAGAGGGTAGCAATGCATCTGCGGTAGTCCTCTGGTAAAACTTATTTGGGTTGATTACAGATGTCCAATGACGGCATTAGCAGCTTACTATCAGACGTACTGCATGCTTGTATACTATTTCTATATTGTAAAAAAGCTACTGCTTTTTAAATGATGTACTCATCTACTAGTAAGTAGTAACTGCCACCCATGAACACCTGTAACCAACTTCTTGTAGAACAGAGTTTCTACTTGAAGCCAATCAGCAGATGCGTTGCAATTCCTGAAAATTGGACGATTGTCTCAAGAATTGATGAAGAAAAGTGCGATAGTGCCAGTCCTTGTCAAAACCTACTGGTTCTACAAATATAATATATAAAATTTAGATATAGATGTCGAAATACATATTATGCAAAATTTACGGATACAACAATTTTCCTTGAGGCAG
The DNA here is from genome assembly GCA_018249875.1 of Cecropterus toxeus. NCBI lineage: Eukaryota > Metazoa > Arthropoda > Insecta > Lepidoptera > Hesperiidae > Cecropterus > Cecropterus toxeus. The sequence goes on along the minus strand of DWNE01000742.1, from coordinate 23,981 downwards.
TCTTATATCAGTAGAACCCGTTACAGTTCGACAGTGGCGACACCAACTCCATTTCTATTTCTCAACAATCCAGAACAGAAACATGTGAAAGGTTTTAGAAGTTTAGTAATGCAGTAACCTACACAAGACGTCCAGTAAGCTCTCATGTTGCAACGCATCATTGACCTACATCAAATTTAAGGACACACAGTGAATTAGAAGAATATATAAAAAAAATAATCAAAAAAAAACTAGCGCGTAAAATTAAAGAACGATATATACCTTGTCGAAGTCCTTCACTTAGCACGTCATTAAAAAATAAACCGAATTACATTTTGTTTTTTGAACGGATACGCGCGAGATAATAATCTAACAGAGGGAACAGCTCCCGAATTATTCGTGGTACGTACATGTCTTGACGCACCTATTTATAAGTTCCAGAGGATTGTCAGAACACGAAATTCCGTTGCTAGTCGTAAGCTACGCGCGCCCGGCGACGCGTCTTACCCAAATTCCTTGGAAAATACAAATTTAATTCTCGTTAAGCAGAAGTTCGACACATTTCTATATAAAATAATGATCAGTTGATTTCTCAGTGCTGTGATCGGTGTTCTGTTGAAGTGCGTAATATTTGTGCTTACAGATAACATCACACGATATACTTACACGCGTAGCAGTGAAACTGTAAGAAATACCGTTTAGAAACTTAATGCAACTGGTAAAGTAATAGCAGATACAAATCTAGTTATTCTAGATACGTTTCTTGTATTTTACTATTGACAATCAAATAAATAACGTACTTACTTGAACCAATATATTGTTATTTTATTGATTGTTAAGTAAAATATATTTTAATAAAATCTAAAAGATGCATAAAAAAGCGAAATGAGTAAAATTAATATTAAAATATTTAATACATTAATAAGTTTCTAATGATGGTATAAATTCTAAAATTACTTATAAAAGTCTTAAATTCAGTCTGAATCTTGTTAGTTTAGGCTCTGTAGCTTAGGTTACTTCAACTTACAATCCAGAAACCCCCATTTAGGTGATCCCATACCATGATGAAGTAAAAAGACATGACCTTTAAGATAATGCAATAGTATATCAATAAATTATATTAAAACTATCTGCAATATCATATTCATCATAGAGTAAGGATAATATACCGTGCCAACTATTTGCCTAGTCACCACTACGGTTATAATCTTGTACATAATTATAAAATAAAATAAAATAAAGATAACTATATTAAAATCGTGTCTAAAGACGTGGGAAGTGTTTTGTGACCCTCCAACGCATTATTAGCAAACCGAGGACACACGTGATATGTGAAAAGTAAAAGTTTTCACAACTTTGCAATGACCTATTTCAACTAATGAGCCGACATCAGAGTTCACTTCACAGTAAATCCCGAAACCTTGTAGTAATGTTTCGATAATTCATTTTAGCCTCATCATTTCAAACAAATCTCAAACGCATAACTCAAAGACATTTTGTACAGCAATTTTTTAACTGTAAATCCATTCATGTAAACACTTCTAAAGATACAAATGAATAAAATACAGAATAACTTTCGAAGTATTTGAACGAGGCGTGTTTACGATAAAATAAAAACAGTAGCGATTTTTGTTTGCACGTGCTGAAAATAACGTACCAAAGGTTTATGACGGCTGTTGGCTCGTATTAAAAGCTTATTGAATGAATGAACGGAGTTATAGTTTTAGTGGATTTTAGAAGATCTGCCCATCGAAATCTTATTCGGTAGACACTTGTAGCATTTACTGGCTTATTTACGTCTCTCTAGTACGTGTGATAGAATCTAGGTCTTGTTAGCAAATTCCAGCAAAATTTGTGTTACTATTGCGAAAGTAAAATTGAACGCATACATTAATGTTATAAAATTAATTTTCGTGTTCGTTTCGTTTCGTTTCGTTTCGTTCTACTCGTTTCCCTACACACTTTACAGAACACATACTGTTCATATTACAAGGTTAACCAAGATTAGCGGTAGAATTTAAAATATAATTTCTTCGCAGACTCCACAATGCCTATCGGCAACGTAAGTAGGGATACTTCCGCCCCTAAACGGGAGACATTCAGGCCTCCATGGGTGAAAGAAAAGGACACAGAGGCACCACCTCCCTGGACTCAAAGGAAACTGAAACCAGTAGAAAGTGTATCTAAGCCTGCAACGGAACCAGCTGAGGCACCCGTGGCGAAGCCATTAAAACGTAAGTTTCTTTTGAACTGTTGTGTTTTCTTTTATTCGTCCTATTCTTCTTTATCTTCCTTAACATCATCATTAGCATGCTATTCACCTTCTTGATTTCTGAACCATTCTTTTAAAGAATATATAAATTGAAGATGCTGTAAATAAAACAGTTAAAATACTATAAACGGAGTTACAAGTAACAATGTGCATAACATTGAATGTTTTGCGTTGATATAAACCACGAAAGTAAATAACAAAATTTGAAACATTTGGACACGATTCTAAACACAAAATATATAATTGATTATACCTTATATATTTAAACCTACATTTGTATAAATTATTAGTATGATATTTACGTTAATAGATCATTTTAGGGAGCGAATAGGTTATCTGGCGCATTTCAACTTCATCAACATTTTCATTATTTCATCGTATAATATTATTTCTTCTTAATTATTATTAAAGATTAGTTTGTAGCCTCAGTTCTTCATTTAGTTAATTTTTTATGATAATGTTCTTCAGTCGGTCCATCATTGCTGACGATCATGACTCAGCTTAAAAGCTTCGATGACCTCCTGTCACCAACACCCACTCCTCAGGGTCCCGATGATGGATCACATTTATTGGCATCTCCAGCTTTTCCAAAACGTGGTGAGAACTACTGGGATTTTTCCCAAGGGTAGTTTGACGTGGTTGTTTGCATGATATTGTGACTCTTCGTAGTTCATTCAAATTTTTAAGAAAATTTAAGATATAACTATTAAATAATAAGATATAACTATTTAATAAAATAATTTCAAACTTTATACTCGTACTGGAAGATCAAGATAAAGAAATTATCGAAATATTCTTAAAATTCATCGACCTTGTTTACAAAATCGTTTTTAGAGAACAATCTTACATCTTCCTTTGATAAATTTAGAAAACTAATTATTCAAAACATTTTTTTTGCATTTTACATTTGATTGTGATTGTGTAGTAAAGCATTCGTAGTAGATATACTTGGAAGTGTAACACTATGTATTTGCGCATCATGAATGACTCTACTCCAGTCTTTGTAGATCGATCGTTTACATTACTTCTTCTATGTTTTATATTATATCTTTAATTGCTAGTAATGTTTCCTGTTTTTCAGATTCTTTCAGCTTTGTTAACTACTTATTTGTTTACCTATAATGATCGCTTGGTACTTAGAATTTGTTAAATTCTACCATAAATTACATTTCTCTATTTTTTGACCTTGACTGCTAAGCTTTTTGGGTTTAATAACCAACACCTATTGCTGTGTTGTTTGTATTATACTGTTACTGTTAAGTTTCTATAAAATTTCATCAAATGGGATCAATGGGTTCGTGGGGAGATTGTCATATTAGAATAAATTTGGTAATCAGTTATGCGTTAAATTTATTGTTAATACCTCATACTACTTTGACTGCTGCGCATTTAGAATTTGCAGGAGACCGTCACAAGTCTAATTTATATACATAGTATATACTTTTTTGATCGAGGTACTGAAAAGTAAATTACACCAATACATCGGTCGTCATATTACATTTATAATATACTGTATGATGGTTCATATATTTGCCTACATAATGACGTCAGCACCTCTTCGAAACTTTGGCAGGGACACGAGTTCTAACACTTCGGCTCTCCCAAAGTGTTCACAAGTTTAGTTTGTACTAGTCTGGAGATTCGAAGCGCGTGATGCGTTGTGTGTTGGACTTTGGAAATTATATTGTGGGATTACTTGCAGTTTGTTTTGTGATCGATTGATACTGATTGCATTGTTTTACTGTGTGTTGCACAAGTGTTATTGTGGTGTCCTTTGTGGAAAGGTAGAGTCGAAACTGTTAAAAAATGGAATCGTAGTGTAATAAGGTCTTGTCGAGGAATATTTAAAAATTGTATTCTTTGTATTTCAAGCTGGTATGTTGTTTATTGTATGTTCATTTGAAAACCAATTATATAAGCAACGATTACAAATATTACTTTGAACGGAAAATGATTGTCAAATAAATACAGCAAGTAGTAAAAAACTTTTAAATCGTGATTTTAATTCGTAGCATCTAGGAAGTTATCACTAATTTCCTCCGGCTGTTAAATTGATACAAGGCTGTAAACGAAGTCGTAAAATTTTATTACTTTTTTGATACCTTATAAATTTCTGGCTGTGAAAAAACACTAACAACTATAACAATGAAAGGTTCATTGTTATAGTTGTTAGTGTGAATGTGAATACGTTAAATATAAAATTAAAAGAATTAAGTATATTTGAAATTAAATATAATAAATCACCATATGTTCTATAAGCGAATTGAAAAATTGTTACCTAATCGTTTATATCCTAAGTTCATTAGTTTAACAAAAAAATATGCAAGAGCTTTATTTTATTTCGATTAAATTTTCCAAATTTTGCTGAATAATGGTAGCGATATTTAGTGGCACAATTTGGTTGCGTGATTCAATAAACGTTGGAGTTGTTAAGAGATATTCCAAGCCAGTCGACGCCAACGAATCGCGATATTTTTAGAGAGGACGGACATTTTACAAAATAAACGGAGATGTTGGGGTAACGCTATGATTTATAAGAGATCCCACTCTAACATCCTACAGCGAATGTTCTCCAGATTTACGTCGTCTTTAGTTCTGAATTATGTAAAAATATATAAATGTAAAAAATAAGAAATAGAGCCATTGGTGTTGGACATAATCAAATAAGATATGAGGCAGATTATAGTTGAACGTAACCCTATTTTAATACCCTAAATAGTAGGTAATAATGTTATATTAAATCTATAAAATATTAACACTAAGCTTATTCCAAAAGTAACTTTTGCTTTTTTAACATATTTCAAGTGATTTTAAAGGTACAAATGAAAGATACATATCCGACAAATTCTACATAAAATCCTTAAATCCCATAGAAATATGAGTTCATGGTGATTTTGACGTTATAATTAATTAATTGATTAAAACTATCGCACTTGTCAGCAACAACATGAAAATAGCGAAGGTCGGCCATCTTGGCAGCAGCCATGTTTATTTACGAACGCGAATGCCATCAAAATGCATAGAGACGTACGACGGGAACGCACGTGTTTCCATCAATTTCTAAACTCGTAAACTAACCATCGAAGCATTGTTTTTATTCACATGACCAAGGACTAGCTTATAATCGTTTCTATGTACGAAATACTGAAAATAACACATTTACGTCTGAACAAAGCGTGTTCCTAATGTTTACATAATGAATTGAAGACTTGTTGGTCTGAAGATAAATTATACTTATACAGTAATTTCCTAAAATTATAAAGCAAAGATTAAAGTAATTCATAGATTGTGTTAATAAGTCAAAATTAAACAGTGACAACAATGGAAATTCCTAGAAATTTTACTTCGTAATGAATAAATCTTGAGAAGGTTTATGAAAAAGTGTAAATTTATTATTTACGCTTTTTCATAAACCTAAAACAGAAATTTGTTGCCATATTGTGATTATACTATTGTATTAATCCTTTTTTATATTATTTCTTTAAAGTAGTGACAATTTAGTTAACACCAACGTAATTATTTTTTAGCCGCATTGAAGAAACAAGCTACAATAAAAGAAAAATCTGAGAATGGTGTATCGGAACCCGTAGAAGAAAAGCTTGTGAAACCCTCAGCAGCAAAGCTTGCTGATAAGGCTTCCAAACCAGCTGATGAAAAGCCTAGATTTCTTAAGTCAAGCGTAAAAACTATTGATAAAACTAACGATAAAGGAAAATCAGATGATAAACCTGTAACCGACAAAGTGCCCGATAAGCCTATACTGAAAAGTGTAAGAACTATTGACGATAAATCTAAAGACAAATCAGTAACGATTGTAGACAGGAAACAAGATAAGAATGACGTAGCAAAGAATGCTAGTTCTATAAATGACAAAACTCCAAATGGTAAGGTTTCAACAAATTCGTTAAATAAACCAGCTACTAAAGTAGAGGAAAAAACACCTCTTAAATCAAAAGTTGAAGACAAAGTCGTAGCTAAGCCCAAATTAGACGAAAAAACTAAACCGGAGGAAAAGACTAAGCCTGATAGTAAGACAAAACCTAAGGCCGAAGAAAAAGTTCCAGAGAAAACTAAAACCGATACTAAGTCTGTATTAGAAGAAAAATCTAAAATGGCTACTAAACCCCCAACTCCATTGGATAAGTCGCCATCAAAGGTGAGTCTTCAAACACATATCTTACTAATGTTATAAAAATGTTCGTGAGGATGTATGTGTATTTGTTACTCTTTCACGTAAAGACTACTGGTCAGATTAACTGAAATTTGCCCCAAAGTTTATGATCTAGATTAAAACATAGAATACTGATTTTCAGAATACATTTGAACGAAGCGGAAGGAGCCGCGGTAGTAAGCTAGTTGAAGATACATATAACAGTTTTACTTATATTCTAATAATTTCTTATATAATAGACAATATAAGGATAATAATAGACGAGAATAACATCAAATAATAAGAGATAAGTCATAGAACTTTAGTAGGTACCCTGGCTAGATTCTTCGAAATCCTAGTTTCAAAACGCAATACGTGTGAACTTTAGGATTATTGCTTGTTTAAAATTCAGCGCCACTTGCCATAAGGATCGAAACATACTTCGTGAAGAAATCTACATGCCTAAGTTTCATATTGTTCTAATAAATTTGTGAAATCTTCAATTCCTCACTTAAATCCTCTTATTTATTATATCATACGCCAAATAAAACCCTTTTAAATGGATGAGAAGATACAGTGCCTAAAGATAATCAAAAGTTACTTTATTTTGATAGCTTCTTAGGACGACCAAATTACGTCAGTCACTGGTCTAAATCTACTTAAAAGAGTGGGTAAAATCACGTTAAAAAAATCATTAAACATACAAGCCTTTTCATGGTTAAATATTTACTTGAATTGTATAATAATCTGTTACACTAATGTAAATTGTATCTATATAAATGTAACTTGTAAACTTAAAACAATACTAAGTGATCACTGTTACCTTCAAGCACTTCATTTAAAACGTGGACTCTACCTGAATTAATCACAGATGCTTTACTTCTCCTGATTAAGATGGTCACCTCAATTTAAAATGAGTCAGTTAACACAACCATCTACCGTAAGGTAAAACTGCCTTATGCTAGATATAAATGATGTAGCGCTACCATCCTGGTAGAACTAAAGGTGTTCTACAACCCTATTATATACTTTGATGAAACAAATCTTTCTGAGAGGTAGAACCACTATGGTTCGATCGAGGAGCTACCACATCCAATCCTTTTTCTAGCTTAAAGTAGTTCTTGCGATTCTTTGGAACAATGTAAATGTCCGCTAACTTAAATATAAGGTCATCGTCTTAATTTTCGTCTTAATTTTCAGGAGTACATTAATACCACAAATTTGTATTGACTTTAGATAAAAATAACCTCTCTGAAGTTGTGGATGTATGTAGAGTTGTACGGATACCATTAAGTGAACTGCACTGTTTGTTAATTCATTTTTCTACTCACAAAACGGTATGATGATGATATTGCGTAAAGTAATGTATTATATATTTTACAGCTACCTCCTCGAAAGCCACCTCTACAAAAGGCGCCGTCAAAAGATGACGTCGGTTTAAAGAAATGGAGAGACCCACTTCACGAGCGTGTCAAGGAAAATATAGACAAGACGCTGGCAAATGAAATCCCTAAAGGACATACTCTCACCAAAAATGAAAGTTTGAGAAGTAAGTTGACGTACGATTTATCGTTTTTCTTAATTCTCATTTCGAGGGGCTTGATAAATTATCTTAATAAAAAAATATTCTTATTTGTTTTAATGATGAACAAAGAAGAGTTATTAATCAGTAATGGGTCGATGATGACGAATTTTAATATTCTTAATCTAATCATTGCTAGCTTTAATTAATTGATGTTGATTATTAGAACTAGAATCCATAATTTTGATTGATTGTAATCAATAATTTTGATTATAAAAGCGAAGATTCAATATTGCATGGTGGTGCCAGATAAATAATATATACAAATAGATAGATATCTATTCGTATATATATCGGGGTATCCTTGAGATATCTGATTTTAATGTAATGTAATAATGTATTTGCAAGTTAATAAGTAAAGTTGCTTATCACTCTTGCGTTTAGAAAAAAGGAAACTTTAATGTAAATGCGCCTGTATAATATGAAAATACAGATCTCCTGCAAGACCAGAATCTTAAACAAAATCTTTCACACATGACCTTATAAATATAAAAGGTTTAATTTTCCAAATACAGTGATACAATTTTTCATTTTACTATATAGGTAAGCCTGGTTGTTTATTAATTTATTTATACCGTACTCTAGAAGTGAAATCACACATCAGATTCATCCAATATATTTAAAGAACTAGATTAAGTGGGTGTCGTGTTGGAACAAGAGACTTGCCACTTTTCTAATTTGATAACACGTGACACAAACATTGACACACTAGCATTTGTTTTGACTATAATTAGAACACAATACTCGTAGATGATGCATTCAAATGTATTGTGTGTTTAATCAATCAATTTGAATTTGGCAAACATTTCAATGCCCGGAACAGATGATATTATAAAATTCGTAGGATAAGCGAACGATCTTAAGATTTTAGTGTAAATATTATCGTAAATATCACTATCTTCAAGTGACTATGCAAACAAAAAATACAATATTTTGTAAATTTCATCCTTTTAACCGCCTAAATTATTTGTATGCTTAGTTGTAAGATTATTTTTGAGCATTTATAACTTTTTACATTATAAATAACATTATTCACTTAGTGAACATAAAAAAATTCTAAACTTATGTTAAAACTATTGTATAAAAAATCTTTAAGCATATGAAATTCTATGTTTAACCAAAGGAATGTGTCTTGAAATCTCATTAGAGCTGCGCGAATCCTTTCCTTTTGATGTCTGGTATGCTAGACAAGTTTTGTGGTCTAGTCTGAAATAGTCTCTGGTAGTTCCGCATACGACGCGAACGCATCAGGTGCAAATACAAATGCACAAAATTCGCGAAATATCGTAACATGTTCTTAAACATAAAATTAAAAGCTATTCCTTGAAATCTTGTTATAATAGTTAAATAAGACATTTCTGTGATAAATTATAAAATGTACCATGAAATCAAATTGAAAATTGTGCAGTGCTGATGTTGGAAGATTTGATAGTGTCGAAGTATTTTTTGATAATACAATGGATGCAGTAAAAGGAAAAGATAACCTTTTTAAAGGTTTCGTAATAAATATTAAATTTAAGCTATTTAATATAAAAAAATATTCAATACTTTTGAACATGTACAATTATTATGTAGTCAAAATATATTGATAGTTAGACACTTTGTTACTAACGGTATTGTGTTTAATGCAATTTCAGGCTTACTAAAGCCCGCCCCACCACCAATGCCTCCTCCGTTGCCACCTAAGATGCCACCCCCACCTGAGTTTAAAAAAGAACCTTTAGACCCGACGAAGTTGAAAAAAATAGAACAGCTTCGTAGTAGGCCCCGAAAGAGGCCAGACTGGAGTGACATGATGAAGGAAGTAGAACAAGGCAGGAAACTGAAACATGTTGTTTGTAATGACAGGTATGTTTCCAAGCGTGTTATTACCTATGCAGCAATATAGTACACTAAACTATCTATTTAATGAATGCTATAAGCACAACAATCTAAAGCTTTTTTTAGATTTAGATTCCACATTCTATATTTAACACAACATTTAGATTTTGGTCCAACCTGGATCTAAATTCAGTTTAGATATGGTCTTGTTTTGCAAAAAAAGTATTAATAACGAGCACGTTTATATTTTTACAGGTCAAGTCCTATTATAGCAAAAACAACGGTTGTGAAAAACAAAGATCAATTCATTTTCGAGTCAGAAAAACCAAATTCTCACAATGAGCTTTTAAAAGAAATTTCTAAAGGTATTAAGCTAAAGAAGACGAAGACTAATGATAGAAGTAAGCCTAATTTAGAAGGCTTAAGGAAGTTCAGAAGACAAATGACGATTGAGGAACAAGTCCAAAAATCAATGTCACAAGCCAATCTAGCCACTTCTCCTTCTGGAGTCTCAATACCAGAGGTAGTAGTATTTTTCAACTTTACAATTGTTTTTGTACTATATTTTATAGCTTTTAACAATTTTGTAATTAGCACAAAAGTATATATCCATTAAAAAATCATAATCAAATGAGTATTGAATACCAACATTGTCCTCAGGAATTTATTTATGAAATTCAACGTTAGAAGCTCGTTTGAATTATTATGATATAATTATGGATCTATTATAATATATGTATCTGTGTATAATTTTGAAGGTTTTTAATATTTACAAGTAACTTAATTTGCATTATATGTTGAAAAAATATTTACAGGCACCATTACAGGCACAAGAAGAAGAAGAAATCGATGAAATGGATGATATCGACAAAGTAAGGGATGACCTTCAATCTACTAAGCAGCTCCTCGCCATTGAACTGAGGTAAATGAAAATATTTATCATAAAAATGTTTTTTTGAATAAAAGAAACAGTATTGATAATGATAATGGTGGTGGTTAATATTTTTGTTGTAATCCTTATATTTATTATATCGACAGAAACAAAGAAGCTCAAGAAAGAGAAAATAAACGACTTCTAACCAGAATACAGAACTTAGAAGCTGAGTTAGCAAGAGAACGTGCTATTATCAAACAGGAACAGCACAAAACCGTCATATCAGTTACCGATGCTTACGATGAAAGATTGGTAAACAATCTAAAAATGGAGGTAGAAAAAGCTAAGGAGACAGCAGATAACTTAGAAAAGAAATACCTAGAAGCGGCTGAAGAAAGAGATGATGCTTTAACAGAATTAGAGGAAGTTAAAAGAAAAAACGCAGAGCTAGAAAAGAAATTAGAACAAGCTATGTCGGTGAGTATTATACGTATTCAGACATTCAAATAACTTAACTTAAGCCTAAATAAGCTTATTAATGCTCATTAACTTCTTATAACTGCTTAAAAGCTAACAATATTGTTTCTTACTTGCCAATTTGCAGAATAAACTAGAAGAAATTTATTCATCAGAAGAGCCTTTATCTTTCTACCAAAAGAGACAACTTGATTTTGAGAAACAGTGTAGGTTATTGAACATTGATATAAACTCCCCGGAGGCCCAAGAGCTAAAAAACAAGGCTAATGACGCTAACAATAATAACGCTGCTTTTACTAATAATGTTGATGACGAGGTAAATGCTTTATAAAATTAATTCATTATAACATTAAAACAATTAATGGTTTGTTTTACATTAAATCTGTTTATGAAATAAAACAAACCGGATATTTTAGATTCGTGATTGGACTCCCAGAGATACTATCGCCACATTGACATTTATTTCAAATATCGAAAGTGTTAACCTGTTAAACGGCGCTATGGTCTAATTTGACGGGTGTATTCAGGGAAATATACCTATATAAGGCATTCCAACAAGACTATGTTCGAATGCCTTAGGGGTTATTAAGCGTCTGTGGGTGACTGTAATCCAATTTGGAGTTAATTATGGGCAGCAGTGGACACTTATCATGCTCGCTGGCTACTTCCATACCTACTTCCTTCCAAGTATTTAAAATATTATTATTATTTTTACACTGAACCTGTTCATAAAATATAAGAATTAAACAAATTATTGTAAATTCCAGGGAATCATGCCAACAACTGCTGGTTCAAGGCGATCCAGCCACGCGATCAAACAGTTATCTGTTACAAAAGATGACAGTTTCGAAGAAGAGGAGGAATCAGACGATGAAGAGGTAGGGTTTCTTAAAAAGCAAAGCCAAGTAAAGTATAGAAAAATACCCTCAACGCCGATATATCTGCGGAGACACGGACCCAGAACTCTACGGGGCATTGCATGTCCTTAAAAGTGTGATGTAAATTCATAAATAGGAGGACTTCATTGCCAATGTTTAAAATTATGTACTTAATTTCATTCGTGACTTCACCGACTTACAACTTATTTTGAAAACTGCATTCTTATACACGTAGTCCTGCTTTAAGAAGACTTTTCTCCGCCAAACGGGGTCTCTTTTTGGCTGCATCATGCCTACCCCAAACACAAATTCTGGGCCCACGATTATGAGGGAATAAAAAGATATCACTTTAAAAAACAGGAAGTACTGTAAAAGCTTATGTCACCAGAAAGATTATTTAACCATCTCTTATTAAATACCACAAAGTTATATAGCAGTAGAGCAATTAGCTATTTAATTCTTATGAGAGGTCTTTGTAATCAGAAAAATGCAAAGAACGATGATTCTTGAGAAAAAAAAAAGAAATAACCTCAATGTAGTAACGTATATTGTACAAGAGACATATAATACAACAAATTTGATAATTCAGAATTAATTTAGGTCTTTTGCCATTAACGAAATAAAAAACGTGTTGAACACATGTCTAAATTGTGTAAAAGTTACAGCCTGTCATAAAGTAAAGAATTTGACTTGTCGTATAATTGTCTAAAATAAACAGAGTCTAGATTACCGCGAGTCTACCATGGTATGGAAATAGTGTTAGCTGTGCAATCAAATGTATTTTTAATTACAGGAAGAGACCGAAGAAAAGAAGCAGAAGCGTATGGAGAAAGAAATCCGAAACATGAGGAACAAGATAAGGCATTTGAAAGAAAAACAAGACAACATGAAAAGAGAACGCATGGGCTATAAAATGGCTCTTAAGAATCAACAAGCCGCGCTTAAGTATGAAACCTTCTTTTAAGATTTTAACAGAGATCTGAGTACCCTGACCTGCACAACTTATATAGAAGACTTTTTTCTGAAGTGTAAACTGATAAGTAACTATAGGTATATATGCTTTTAACATTTCAGAGATGCAAAGAAAAAATACAAGGAGTTAAAACGCGAAGTTGACAAGATGGCAGCAATGATGAAGGAAGTCGGCTCAGATGAAGAGGAAGATGAAGAAGAGGAAGAAGAAGATTCCGAGGCCAAGAAGAGTGAGACAGAAGAAGAGGAGTCTGAGACAGAGACCGAACAAGACACTGAGAGCGAAACTGAGAGTGAAAGTGAACCGGAGGTAAGTGCCATTATTGAACGTAGTTACAAGACTATTATATAATTTTTATATAGTTATTTTTCTATTTCGAATATTGGCCATAGAGCCGCTCCTTATGTAAGTAAATATGTCAATCGGTTTAATCGAAAAAAAATAGACTGTTCAAAAATACTTTGTTGAAAAATGGATTTTATTTTCGGTAACCGATTCTCATTCACATTTTTTTTAATCACTAACCACCACTTCAAAGTTCTGCTAAAAAATCCTCAACGGTGTATAAAATCTATCAATCAGTACTTGACTAGCTTAAGAATAACCTAATTATTCCATCTCATTCTGAAAGGAAATAGTAACAAAAAATATGGGGCTACTGGGCCTGAGAAGAAAAAGAGAGAAGGGCACCACGCAAGGGAAGCACTAGGGTTCAGTGGGGTTTCCATATGTACAGTGAGGCCACAGAGAGTTTTAGTGAGTAAAAGTCTCACATACTGCTTTATCCTCAAAAAGGTGTGATATATTTTTAAGGTCCCCCTCTCCCCTGAAACAAAAATAAATCTAGTAACAAAACAAGACGTAATTTAAAATAATGGATAGGCGAGTACGATGACATCAATAATACAAACTTAATACGTCACTTTTGTATTGTTGATTTTATTAAGACACGTTGTATCTTTTCGTTACAGGATGCACCACTGCCAGATAAAAAGGACAATCTCGCGAAGAGACTTAAACGTCACGAGACCAGAGTCAACGCTTTGAAGAAAGGCAACGCTCTTCTCATGGCTAACGTGGATCGACTGAAAGATGACGTCCTCAAGCAGAGAGAGGAATCTATGACACTACAAAAGGAATTGGACTCTTTGATCGAAGATCTCGAATAATTTGATACAAACCTATCTAATTTATGTTTAAGAGTAATTGTCGAGACAAAACTCATGTGTACGAATGTTAGTTTACAATAAGGTGCTATTACCGATTAAGGTAATTTAGGGAAATTACCCCACACGTAATTTTAAAATCATGCTTTCTAACGCAAAGATAAACCCACCCAAAAAAAAATTGAATTCATGTAAAATTAAAACTATTCCATGTCTCATTCTGTAATTAATATTCTTACTTTAATTTATGTGAATAAAAATATAGTTAGAATCACCGGCTTACTTGTAAGACAAACACGTTTAACGAAATATCATTCTACGCTTTGATATTGGTCTTAGGTTTAAAATAAAATTATAATAATAAAATTCGATAATATTTATAGATATTTCACATAAAACCCTTAATTACCTATTTATTTAGCATTCTTGGTTACTATTTTTTTATTACAATTATTGTCCGGTACATTTAACCTTATTCATCCCCTAAATAAAATGATGCGGCAGGAATTTACCCAAATAAACCAAATCCGCTCGTAAAATCAGGACTATAAATATTCAAAAACTAGAATATGTTATCTATGTTGTAAATTAATCTAATGTTGTTGTAAAGTGGAATTGGAAATCGTCCAATATTCACACTTTCCATCGTTCAAGATGATGACCTCTAACAATGTTTCAGCAGGAATTAGTACACAAAATAAATATATTTACGGCCACATTAAAATCTCGCGATCTTATTGTCCGTACTGGGTACGGACAATAGGATCGCGAGATTTTGTGGTTGAGTGGTGTAGGCACCACTTACTATTTGGAGGTTTTGTCATTTTTATCATCTAATACAACATTATTGCAATTGACCAGATAATAATGAAAGGTAAATATTATGTATGGAATATTATCTAGAGAAATACAGATTGTAATGGATGATTAGAATATTACATAGTTGTAAGTTGGTATTGTTGAAACTCAACAGTACACGTCATTAGAATTCAGTTATTTGCATTATTTTGTTTATGACACTACAATATTGTAATAATTGTTAGTATTTTTATACATGTTTTAATTACTATATCCTGAATAATATAATTTGGCTAAATACTTCAGTCCGAAAAGGTACCTTTCATATTTATGTATAACTTATCTACATGAAAATATTGTATACATAGATAGTAGGTATAATACCTACTGTTTAAATATCCTGTAACAAATGTTTATCTGTATTTGTAATAATTATGTATCATTAACTATCCAATTAATACTAAAACTCCTGCCTGAAGGGGGCTGGAGGATATTTCATGACATTATTCTTTGTAAATATTTTGAAATATAATGCTCTTAATAACAAATGGAATAAAATTATCTTTTAATATTAATAATATAAGTAATATTAATAAAGGCACAATAAAAACTTTTACACGAAATTTGTTTATTTTTTGCTTAAGTTGAATTGTTGAAATCTAGTCTAGATTAGGTATATAATAAAAGAGAGTAATAATGGTAAAGTTATAACGGATGTAACGTCTCCCAACTATCCGACATAGTAAGTACATATTATAAAAATACAACCGACATAATTTTAAAGTCGACGCTTATATGAAACAATACGTTAAATACGTGGTCGCGATCCAGTTAAATATATTGGGCGCCGACTTCAGGATTATGTATTTGGTACTGCGTAGGTACTAAACCATCATAATTATATTTAAATTATTTTTTACTTTTTGGCATAGATCGATTAGCATCAGTTGTATTTTTTGAAGTTATACTTCTTTAGGCGAGTTATGAAAAAATGCTGAGAGTGAAATTTTAAGATTCGACACACAAAAGTTACAGTATGAAGTTGCAGCGGTCGCAGTCTCGAAACAAAAGCTACCAACAAAATAAAAATAGAACCTCTATTAGTCGCGCAAGTTTCACCACTCGCCACCTCACCACCACGCACCATCGTCGCCTCTGTTGACTGTTTTTATATTCATAGTATTTATCTACATGTTTCTAGTGTCTACATTTACACACGTGTTTTAGTTTCATATAAGTGCTGATAAATAATATTCAGTAGTGAATAAGATTCAATATTTTGGTTAATATATTATTTACTACTCGTAAATATTAGTAAAAAATTGTGTCTATAGGCTTCTTCAAGTGCTCCAATATAATTAGGGTTATCTATCCGCATGAATTATTTATTCTTCCTTTATTTCTTTTTTTATATTTCGCAAATTTTCCAATTTAAGGTGGTTCTTGATGGTTGGTAATAAATAATCAGGATCAATTATTCGACTATCTAATCGGCTGATCAAATCGGCTTTTGAGAATGCCCCATTACTCTTTGCAGTAAAATGGAATAATCAAATGGAGATATCAAAAAATACATTTTGGCAGTAAAAAGATTTATCAGCGTCTATGCAGAACAACAATTACATTAAAAAAACCTTGATGTGACAGTGACAGTGACGTTGTTACTGTGACAATTACACATACGCGGCTGAGAATTTGAATTAAAAGTTGTGAAACGGTCGCTTTTTGTATCAAAACAATCAAAACCATTACCTGTATGTTTCTTATGTTATTTAAATAGATAGGAAACAAGAAAAATGCCGGCGCTTGACGCTGAAGTACCACAGGCGGTGGCAAAGCCGAATCCTAAGAATAATCCTATTATGTTTAAGATATTTCAGAATGTACAATTTAATGTTGTTCAACATAAAAAATATATTAAGGAAATGATAAAACTATATAAAAAGGTACGTGAAGTATAATTTTAATGCAAATACTCTATGTAAACTGTTTATAATGTTAATGCATTGTTAATGTGTTGTGTTTATGACCCCATAAAAAGGTATGTGAATGTGGTAGAAACTTGTGGTTCGACTTCGGTGATACACATCTATGTCTGCCTAATAACAATTCAGTTTTAAGTAAATACTAATTGTTTTTAATTAAATAACATGTCAAAGATTAAGTCATTAAAATTTTTTGTCAGCTCGATGAAGAAGTATTCAGGGAAAGCTTCAAGAATGCTATCCTGTATCTCTTCACGTTTGGTGACACTAGTGCCAATGTGGACAGAGTGGTACAGTTTGTAGCCTCCTTCTGCACAGCCCTGGATGACGAGGAAGAGTTTTTGATGTTCATTTTCAACGTTATATTTGAGGTATGAGTACTAAAATTTTATTACACTCATAAATAGAATCTTACATACTTTGTTCAGAGTCTCATGACAACAGTTAAAAATATTAGTAAGTGATGAAATGAATAAATATCAGAATTTTTAAGTGTAGAAAATAATTTATTTAGACTAAATTATAAATAACTGAAAGACACCATGAAAAATATAAAACACAAGAAGCAAGCAGAAGAAAGCTTGTCAACCCGCTAGTATTAATAGGTGCGACATTGTACTTTATAATGAAATGCAGATGCGGCGCATGTCTACGTTTCTCCAAACAATAAGCATTATTGGTTAAGTCTAGTAGTTGATGAGGCTTACTGATTTTGTAATTGTACATATTGGAAGTTAGTTTAGTGAAAAACATCATATCATATATAACATAATTTCAACATGCATACATGATAATTAAACACTTTAGCAGTATATTTAGTTATACATGTAATGTGTACTAGCTTACACCCAATAGGCTAAAATATAATAGAAAAGTTATCACAGATTTTAAGGTTTATAATTAAGTGATTTGTTATTGATATATCTCTCATTAGATTTATGATTTATGAGTATGATTTCATATTGCATGCTTATTGAAATACTGAGTTAACTCAAAAAAGACGATTTTTTTGGATATCGCTAAAGAAGGTCTTGCAATGAGACCTTTTCATACTTGTTGATGAATAAAATTAACAATTAACGTTAGGGCGCCAACACATCGTAATTTCAATGTAATTCAAATGGTAGATGGCGCTAACAGAAGCCTGTATCTGTACGTAACTACATTTAAACTTATCTCGTAATGAGTCAGTATTCCATTAAGCATGCAATAACTTATATACAGCTATGAAACAAAAAATAAAATATGTTAACAATATAGGGATTCAAAACTTTTTTGCTTTAGGCTATTTAGGTATATAATGATTTTTTTATGTTTATGTGAAGTGTATCTATCTAATCTGTGTACTGTCCAGTGTCAATGTGTCTCTGGACAGTCAGTGAGGTACAGAGCAAGTCAACTTCTGGCTGCTGTGCTGTCTGCTCTCGGTGATGATGCATCCCTCGATGATGACCTCTGTGATAAGCTGCTTGCATCTCAGGTATATATCCAATTATGAAGTTTAATTTGTCTGTGTGTGCAAAAGACAAGGCACTTCAAATTAGAACAACAACTGAAACTTGAGCAAATAACAATTGCTATATGAGTCAGTGATAATATGTAAAAAAATACTAGACCAAAAACTATAGTTGACGGCCCGCATGGCCGAGTGGCTAACATACCGATCTAACACGCAGTGTGTCCCGGGTTCGATCCCCGGCCAGACAGGCATCTGAATGATGAGTTTAGATTTCTGTTCTGGGTCTGGGTGTTTCTGTATTCGTCTTTGTATCTCCAAGGCACCCATGACACAGCAGAAAATCCCAGTGTGGGGCTATGAGTGTAAAAAGCGTCTTTTTAAAATTATGCCAGAATTTTAAAAGCTTAAGAGCCATTGCTAAAGACTTTAACATGCTTAATATCTTAAACTTATACACTATATTCATAGTTATAAAAATAGGCTATATTGATAGTTATAAAAATGAGAACAAAGGAATACAGAGGAAAATTGAAATGAAATGAAAGTACACTTTCAATACCGTTGCTTGATGCAGTGTGTTCCTGGTTCGATACCCCATTCAGTCAGACATCACAATGATTTATTTAGAATTTCCATACTGGGTTTTAGGTGGTTGTGTGTTCATCTTTGTCCATATCCATGGCACTTACAAAACTATACATTGACATTATTTCATATTATTATTATTATTTTTTAATATAAAACAGATGCAACGCCTCCAAGATACTCGCGGCGCAGTGCGATGTAGAGCTGCTCTGGCCTTGCAACGATTGCAGAATCCAACCGATTCAGGGGATGAGGTCACGAGGGCATATCGTTTCCATATGAGCTGTGACCCAAGCTCATCTGTGAGAAGGTAAATGGCGTTTTTATATTATACAACTGATTCTATAATTACAATCAATCTGGTAAGCGGCTACTGCTATCACAGGGCACCTGTAACCAATGAATTAGATTATTATACATTGAAGTGCTTGGCTTATCCAAGGCATTCCAATGTAAATCTATGTCTCTCTTTACACACCCTCTAAATGACAACGCATCAATGCTTAAAATGACCATAATAAGGCATTAATATGTGTGGCAATATTGCCTGCAAAGTTCATCTACTAGCGGTTCCAACACCTTCATATAAACTTAAATAAGTCCACCGAACTTTGATCTGGATTTCACTATTTTATATAACATGTTGCTTTTCTTTTACCTTATTTTTGCCGTGAAACAAAAAAATAAGGCTTTAGTTATAATTTTGTTATAAATATAAACTTACTGAACACTGACTGGGAACTTGGCCTCTCAATTGAGGGCCCCTGCATCAAATACCACGCATATATCGGCATGGGTACTTCAGCTATTATACCAATAATTTTAAAAATTACAGAGCAGTGTTAATGGTGATAGCAAAGTGCACCCGTAATGTTCCATTCGTGCTGGAGCGGCTGTGCGACGTGGACGACGCGGTGCGACGCGCAGCCTTCCTCTACATATCAGCTATTAATGTCACCCAGCTGCGGGTTAGGCAGAGGGTGTTGACATTGAAGGTGGGTTTGATCAAGAAATATATATATACACAGTTCGGTATATTAAAGTATTAGTTGTCTAAGGTTATGTAAAACATCTAAATATCAATGTTTGCCAGGTGGTAGAACCAATGTAGTTCGACCGGGGAAGTACCACCGCCACACCTATTTCTAGCGTGAAGCAGTTCTTGCGTGAGGAAGGGTGTGGTTGCCGGCTCACTTTTATATGAGGCGACCATCTCAGTCCTCGGGAGTAGCAACGCATCTGTGGTCGACTTCATATAGAACTCCTGTTCTATATGAATTTGCTTACAAATGTCCATGGGCGGCAGTAACCACTTACCATCAGGTGGACTGCTTGCCCGTTTGCTACTTCATATTTATAAAAAAAAACCTAACCTAAAATACACCCGAAGTTAGTTGAGGTATAAAATCATTCGTATAGTGAGATTTTTTTAAATTTATACAAAGAATAAATTATAATTTATGTATATTTTACATTATAATGTAGGTATACTACTTTAAACAACATGGTTCATCGCCTAGCGTATTAAAAAGTTTCATGCTAGGCTTTTGTAGAAAGCTTATACACACTCGCACGGACGCACACACGCACGTACGAACACACGCACGCACGCGCGCATACACACACAAATACACTTACACACACAAAAACGTAAATGTTAAGTCCCTTTTAATAACATCGCGCTAGAAACTCCCCAAAATGCGAACACAATTTTGTTGTACTAAAATGCGAATATCACATTAAGTCCTCATTATTCTCACAATATATAAGAACTCAACAAGCTGTGCGAATTCTAGTGTTCACATACTTATTTCTAGGTCTTCGGGTGCATTAAATCTGCATTACATATCTAGGCTATCGGTTTACCAACGGGCGCTATCGTTAAAGTTATCGTCGCTTTACGACGCATTGTTTCTTGCACTTTTTACTGCGTTCTGCAGTGGTATTTGAACGCAATTGGCCTAGCCGTAAGCGGGTCAGTGGTGATTCGTAGTGTGGTGTTCGACTGAATGTAATATTACTACCGTCTGCCAACGGCGCAGGCATAGATACATTTACTGCTACAAGTACTGAGTGGAGGACTCGGGTTGTGGCAATGGAAATCATTTTTTGAAGTGAAAACTTATTTTGGTTGAGCACTTTGGTGAAAAATCTTGGAACTCGCGTTATCGTCACCGAACGCTTTCCATGAGCTATATGTATACTACTATATGACGACCCGCATGGCCGAGCGGTCACCATACCGGTCTGACTCGCAGTAGGTCCCAGGTTCGATCCCCGGCCAGGGAGAAACGTAAATGATGAGTTTAGATTTCTGTTCTGGCTCTGGGTGTTTGTGTATTTGTCTTTGTGTCCATGGCACCCACGACACAGGAGAAAATCCTACTGTGGGGCTATGGGTGTAGAAAGCGTTTATACTGTGTATATATGTGTATAGATATACTTATGTGCGTTATATTTGTTTGTATTTTGATCGGTTCCTTTTGTGATGATATTTTTCAAGTTTTCATATATGTCGGTAGTCTCTACCCTCCGAATTTTACTTCGGTACGGCCCGTGTCTGTAAATATATGTATTAAGCACAATGTATAGAAATATTGTAGCCACTGCACGCGTCTACAACGTTCCAAGTCTGTTAGAAACTGGGCCTAAAGAGTAAGATTGGAGACTAGTCTGGTTTAATGCGATACTCGTCACATTCTAGGTCTAAACTACATTCCGTCAATTGCTGAAACCTACAATGGAAACCCCTAGAGGGCCACGAAACATACGTTTTAAGCGTTTTTGGCGGAAATCGTCACCGTTGAACGTTAAAAACGTCACATAAGTTTTTCCGTTCTTCCGTTTTATAAGGCTACAATCGTTGCAAAATGTAAAATTTGTTGAAATTCACTTCACGCTGATTCATTTTTTCGTGGCCCTCGTTTAATTGTATGAGAAATTTTAGGCGTGAATACAGTATCACCAGATGAACACGACTCGCTTTACAAGTTCTTTTAAAAGATAAAATGAATTGAACAGTTAATTCGCACATTTGAATTAAAGACGCGGAATAAAATAACTATTCCACCATTGTTAAAACGAAATTTTTCTACGTACATACCGATGAATATATAATTTTAACGCTACACTCGTTCTTGACAGGAAAACATGAGGTAATAAGCATGTCACATGTAAGAAGTAAGACTGCAAATATCGAACGATACGCGCTTATAAAATATTCAATGTTAAGTCACTTATAGTTCTTTTGTTCGCTCAGTTATGGCGTACATTTACTTTTTTAACCCATTATTTTAAAAAAGAAAAACAGAAATTTCCCGACATTTGTGAGACCCCTTTCTAGTATGATGTCACTTTTTTTCAATTTAACACAAAAATCATTAAATTATAAATGAGATTTTAACAGATAGATAGATAAACCATTTATTTCACAGGTATACAGAGACAGAAAACATGTTACTTACACTAAGCTTAGGAAGATAAAGCATACATACATATTTGAAATGTAACGTCACGAAATTTAGAACCCCTCTCGGGTATATAAATTTGAAAAATGGCATTTTACAAAGGCCATTTTTGAAATTTATATACCCTATGTCACTCTACAAACTGAGACTATTCCTATGATATGTCACATGTCATAATCCGTCGAGCCGTTCGGGCTGTAGCGCGTGCCAAATAAATGGACATACACACATACGCTCCAAAAACCCTCCTTCTGACGCAGTCAGATAAAAACGTAAGGTTTATTTCTAAATCCTAAGATCGTCAGTACCAATGCATGTGACAATGTCGCAATTACGATGATACCTACGTTAGAACTACTAAGAAGTGATGCTCATCTCTTTATCATTAGCGATAAAAACAATAGCAGATAATTTGTCACGTTGCGAGAACGTGTCGTAGGCACTTAATCTCGTAAGCGTGTCTGAGAATAATCTTTTATGTGAAATCTATAAATCAATGTTAGCTAATAGGCAATAGGCCAATGGTATGGGAAAATTCTTAAGTTTTTTTTTCTCATTGAAGTGAAAACGAGCACGCAGTCCACCTGATTGACAGCCACTGGACATCTTTAAATTTGTCAAGTATTAAGACTATGAAAATTTGTATTTTGCGCACTAGCGCATCATAAAAGCAGGTCTTAACAACATGTTTTAGTTTAAAGAATGCGGTTCGGCAAAAACAGACAAATGCGTCTCATACAAGAAATGCTATTTTGAAAAAGAAGTACCCGTCTGGCAAACTATTACATTCGTAGGGAACGTAAAGATCGAAATCATTATTTTATAAACCCAAATACGTCTATACTTCTATACTTTATAATATGGAGGTAGCAAATAATCACGCCGTCTACCTCTATAATATGTCCATTGCCGTCCACGGTGATCTGTAATTAAGCCTATATAAGTTTAATCTTCCCTGACATTGGCCACAGTTGCGTTGGTACCTCTGAGGACGAAGTTGGAACGCCTCCTATAAGTAAGGCAGACAGTTTTAGCAAACCCTTCAAACTAGAACAGAGCAACGCGTACAACTGCTGTTATTAGGCAGAAATAGTGGCAGTGGTGCTTCCAGAGTCGAATCACACAGTTACGACGACGACGGCGATTCGACGACCCGCGTGGCGGAGCGGTCTCCATACCGGTCTGACGCGCAGTGGGTCCCGGATCGATTCCTAGCCAGACAGAAATATTAATGATGAGTTTAGATTTCTGTTCTGGGTCTGGGCGTTCGTGTCTTCGTCTTTGTGTGTCTATGGCACTCACGACACAGGAGAAAATCCTACTGTAGGACTATTAGTGTAGAAAGCGTGTTTTTTTATTTTATTTATTTGGTACACCAACAGTTGTTACATTATTGCTTATGTATTAACACAAGTACAGATATAAAAATTGCTAAATGTACAACCAATTATAGGCAAACACAGCATGCTAATAAAAAAAATATAAACAAAAACAAGTGAGTAATATATTATATCA
>DWNE01000741.1:0-25979 GCA_018249875.1 Cecropterus toxeus | reverse complement strand
AAAGAGTGGCAGCGTTCTGATGATAGGATTAGAATATTTGAAATGTGATATTTAATATTAAATATATTTTATATTATTTATATTATTTATTTATTTTATATTTTTTAGATCAGCGTTTTTCAATCTTTTTCATTTCGAGACCTTTCTTACAAGATGAAAAATTCTGGCGACCCCCTTGTGACATAGATACAAAAAAATAATTAAAAAAGAATTAAAATCCTAAGTTAATGTTTTTTCTATGATTCTAGACAATAATAACATACCTAATATTAAAGTTTCAAAAATAGCACTACGATTTACTTTTACCACTTACTACGATTTTCTTTTTACGAGTTAATAAACTTTTGAAAAATAAACAAGCCCATTTTTCTCACTCAAATTGTGTTTTTATTGCAGTGTTAGAACCTTGCCTTTTTCTTTCAGTTGGCGACCCCCCGAGCAAGGCTTCACGACCCCCTAGGGGTCGTCACCCACAGATAGAAAAACACTGGTCTAGATGATGATGAGAAAATTACTACAGTTTTATTCATTATTTCAATAATATTTTTTAATAGCGAGAACAGTTGAACTTTTTATCTCCTAATTTATATGGGTTATCTCATACAGCAATTAAACTTAATTTATTTACAGTAAATATCCAAGATAAAACAAAACAAATTATGCTAGCGTCTCTGTGTTGTTATAAAATACTCGCAAATAACCAAATATTTAAATAAAAAAAATCGTTAGTTCAGTAGGCTACTACTACATTATATTTTAAAAATAAAAAAATAATTTTCATTCATTCATAGAACTGGATGCTCTATGGCAGGCAAGCCGGTCTTTTCAATCGATGATTGTTTATTCTCGATCTAATAAGTACAATGTAGCTGTACGCGTGTTATACTCATTCGCAGTTCGGTCGTTCTATTCAATCTTTCTTTTTGGCGTGGCTTCTGTTCGTGGCGGACGTTGGTTGAGCGTTGTGTCAATCAAGACGTAGTTAAGTGCCGCGTTTGAGTCCTCGCTGAAAAGTGCGCAGCTTTGTAATCTTTTGCTAATTTAATTTGTCCAAGTGGCTAACGAAATGAGACCCCAGCAAAACGGAGACGACGGTTTTGTAAGTTTTATTTGCTAATATTTTACGTGTTATTTTTCTCCTTGATGCATCTTCCATATATGTGATTTATTATTTTTTTTTCGTTATTTCGAAAGCAATACAATACATATTTATTGCTTTTGCTGTTATCTAATTTATTTTTAAAGAGTAATTAATTCGATTACTAAGAAATGCCTATTCGTTAAGGTTCAATCGAACGACGCCATCCCTCCGCCATCTTGTTGAGTGCGTGTTCTACTTTCAGGACGAGCCGGAGGTCCACCGCAAAATCTTTATCGGTGGATTGAATTACCGCACATCTGACGAATCCTTAAAGTCACATTTTGAGAAATGGGGAGAAATCGTGGATGTCGTAGTGATGAAAGACCCGAAGACAAAGAGATCTCGCGGTTTTGGGTTTATTACCTACTCCAAAGCGCACATGGTTGATGATGCGCAAAACAATAGGCCTCACAAAATTGATGGACGGTAAGCTGCTTATTTTTTATATTCCTAAAAACCGTGCTTATGATTTGAACGCGTGTTTGACTCGCCGGCGTGGCTTTAAAAAACGATATACATGTTTAATTTTAAAACAAATTTGAAATCTTCTATAATGAATTTTCACTTTTTGGTTAATAATAATTATTGCAGTCCAGCTATATGAAAGTCTCAATTTCGCTTTCATATCGTTTTATACTGCAAATATTGTAAGTCTCTGCTTGGTGAATGTCTCATGGATTCGTACATGTGGCATTTTCTGCGGGGTCAACAAGTGACACACTTTCATTGTATGACTATGACTCATTACATTGTACAGTTACTTATAAATAATTTTGTTAACAGCGTGGTTGAGACCAAGAGAGCAGTTGCTAGGCAGGATATTAAGAATCCAGAGGCCGGTGCCACAGTTCGGAAACTATTCATCGGTGGCATCAAAGATGATCATGATGAAGAGCAATTGCGTGAATATTTCTCAAACTATGGCAATGTTCAAAATGTGAGCATTGTTACTGACAAGAGCACTGGCAAGAAGCGTGGTTTTGGATTTGTTGAGTTTGATGATTATGATCCAGTTGATAAGGTTTGCTGTAAGTATCATAATCAATCATTTATCAATATACATTTATTATCAAGAATACCACAGCTTTGCCCCAGACTGGGAGATTGTGCCCAGATTTGGCTTCCTCTGACTGTGGATAATAAATTATTGATTAAAGCTATACCTGAATACCAGACTAAGGGTAATTCTGGTACGCAAGTCAATATACAACACAATTGAAATTGTTACTACGCAATTGCATTAGCATGTACAGATATGTAACATAGTTTTTAATTTTACAGTGAATGCTCCTCACAAAATTAATGGTAAACAGTTGGATGTCAAGAAGGCCCTGCCTAAAGATGGTGCGGAAGGACAAAGGGGAGGTAGACAGGGTGGACCTGGAGGCAGAAGTGACAACTGGGGTAATTCTGGTAAGAGAAATAACCAATATCATAACAATGAAAATGAATGAAATACTCATCAGATACTTAAAGATTTTTTTCTAAAACAATTTCAGGTGGCTATGGAAACAATCAAGGTGGATGGAACAATTCCAATCCTTGGGATAATAACCAAGGAGGAGGATGGGGTAACCAAGGAAGTGGATATGGAGGTGGGAACCAGAGAGGTGGATGGGGTGGAAACCAAGATTTTGGTAGTTATGGGCAACAAAGTTACAGTGGAGGACCGACTCGCAATCAACAATATGGCAACAATCGCTCTACACCTTACAACATGAACCAGGGTGGTGGCGGCGGTGGTGGCGGTGGCTACGGAAGTGGCAACTATGGAGGTGGTCAAGGAAGGGGTGGAAGATTTTAAACCATGTAAGTATATCACCTTCCAATAACATTACTGACCATTTCACATCACAACAGTGGAAAAATGTCTTGGAAAATATTTTGCATTGTTAAATTAATAGGCTGTTCTCAGTCATTGCGCTATATTTTCTAGGTTGAGACTAGCACTACATAGCATTAATTTAGTTTAGGAAAAGATAGCTTTTGAGCAGTTCAGTGATAGTTCCAACAATTAATGCTATGCAGGTGGCCCTTAGTGTTAGAATAACTAATTAATGACATGACTTAATGTTTTTTCAATCTCTAGGTTTCGTGCTAAGTACACTAGTAGAGCAGAGTATTCCGTGCTAGTGTAGGCAGTACGCTCCGGAGCACTAGATACACACCTCTGGTCTACACGCGAGACCACCTAGGAGAAGCCGTCAGAAAATCCATAGAATGTAGTTTGAACTATTTTTTCTTTATAATCTTTTAGAGAAATATGAATAGATTATTTTTACTTGTACTGATATGTAAGTTGATCTTCTATTTATTGTAGTACTTAGGTACTTATCGTGACATATTTTTAAGGATATAATAGTTTGTGAAATTGAAGATTTATTATAGGACTTGAACGGATAATTAAGTACAATTTAGGATTCTACTGTAAGAATTCCCTCACAATGGAAGTTAGGTAATTGAGATCAGAGTTAAGTTGACATTAGAATATAAAGTGATCATGGTTATTTTAATTTTCTGACTTTACTCAGTATTAAGTTCTCAAATAGATGTTATTATAGGTTTAGATTAATGGACTTGTAGGATAATGCAATATGTAAAAATAAAATTTTAATACAAAAAACAGTAGGTTTGTTTATTTAGATCTGTGTATATATTCCTATGTTAGCTGTATTAATCAACGCTGCAATGAATGCATTTTAACGACAACTACTGAATTGTATGAAACGCAAGACTTTCAAAAATGTTGTTAGGTTAAAGTTAGATAAAAGGTATTAATAAAATGCAGTGTCATTAGTGTTACTGTTTATTAATTTCCCAAAAATTAACACTTGTAAATATCCTGAATTTGTATTATTATTATTTTTTTTTCTTTTACCCTTGCCTAAATTTAATTTTAAAATGAAAAGTGATATGTCGGCGCTACGTGAAAAGTACATAAAAGTAAAAAAAACAAACATATTGCACAGGTTTCGGAAGTGGTCGCATAGTAAATTAGCTACGCCCATGCATTTTCCATATTGTGAGGTTGGGTAAAGTTCGGGTTACATTTAGTGTAGTTAATATCAATTTGTCGTTAATATTTAGTGACATTGTATATTCATACGTTTCGTATTAGTATTTAGAAAGTACTTGTCAGGGAAAAAAAATCAATATTCAGGCCAAATAATGGGGGAAATCAAGCGGTCTGAAATACTTTTTTCAAACCATAGCTATGTGCTTTTCAACTGATAAATGTATATCACACCTTCATGTACTAAAACTTCTGTTGAAGTAATAAAAATTTAGTAATCGAAATTTTGATTGCGACACGTTTACAAATGACTTATCTTAAAGTTGACAAAATTATGGCGAGAATACACTTGACATCCATATTATCATGCAGGACTGTAAGTATCCAAATCGTTTTAATAGATCTTAGAAATAAAGATTAATCTAACATTTTTAATCAATCAATCAAAATGCCAGGTAAACTAAATTCGATGGTTCTAGCCCTCAATAATTTTGTTGTATTGTAAAAGCTATATATATACATATATGCAGGGGAAAATAAGAACATTTGTTACATCTAGTCAACTGATTTTATGAATTTTATTGATTTAGCACTGCACTTGTTTCGTTTCAATAGTGTGCCAGCACATGTGTAGGATAATATGACATATGTGATGCATATATTAGAACCTTTGCTTTTAATGATAATACTATGAACTGACCCATGTAAGTTCATCATAGTCGTGACAACTGCGAATATTTGTGTTAGCTTTCATTTTTTCATTTTCTACTACTTGTACACTGAGCGCGTTGCTACAACACCAATTAAAATTAATTTGAAGTAGTTAGCGCCATCTGCCGAAAATTGGTCGTACTAACTCTGAACGCTTTGTACTACCCGTTCGCGCAGTTTGCCGCTGTCGACGTGACTTCATTCATGTATTAACGTCAGCAAAAAAAAACTAGTTTGAAAAATATATATATTTGCTGTTACACATCAGATACATTTTATTATAAAAATCAAATGAATTAAATTCCTTTTTTTACACATTAAGGTATTATGAATGAACAGGTTTTTTCCATTTTACGATAACGTCATAAACTTTTACACCACATAACGACAATCACTTCGTAAAATCATTTCTTTACCCATGGTTCTAATACGGAAAATACAACACAAATATCGTAACAATATTACGTAGCAGCATAAAGTAATATTTTCACGGGTTTACGGCGATTACGTTGCCTTCGATACTTTTAACACATTTTAGGGCGACTGAGAGCTGCGGTTAGTTGGTTGTGCAGGGGAGACTAGGGATGTGAAAAAATAATCGTTGGCCATAATTAATCGATTTTTTATTTTTTCGATTTTTTTCCATAGCTTTGAATTACTAAAAACATTACTTCGTAGTTTCACGTACTTTCGATATTTTAACTATCCACCACAACGCCATCTAGTGCATATTATTTGTGGTGTTTTGCATAAAAATGTCAACTATATGAACAAAAAGTATTTGAGGGGTTAACTTTATAAAAAAAAAAAATAAAAAAAAAAAGATTTAAAAAAATCAATTACTTTTTATAACGATTTTTAAAAAATCGATTGTTTGATTAAAGTATAGTATCGATTAATATAAAAATAGATTTTTGCCCAGCCAAGTCACATCCCTACTAATACGAAATTACGAATGATAAATTGTGACGCACATGCTGGTGAAAGTTGCCATGTGAAAAAATGTAGTCATGCTCTTTATGTTCATTTTGAAAATTGGTAACAGCGATGTGAATTTCGGCCTCTCACTTTGGTATGGTTTCCAGTTATTTCTTTGCACAGCTTAAATTGTGATCCAAACTGTGCAAAGAACTTACCAATCAAAAACAAGTAGTCGGATATCGCGTAAGCATGTTATTCGTATATACAAAAAATGGTAGTTGTTTTTAACTATTTAGCGTGTCATAAATATACATTTTGTTTAAATACCTTTATGGTTGAAGAATTTGCTCTTAAATGTCCAAGGAATTATTCTAAAACTTATTATGAATTTACGTTCGGAATAAAATTATTGTACTACTTTGCCATCGTTGTCTTATATTATTGGTGTATAGTATAGTGCTTATATACATGCATGTTTCTATCAAGTTATTCCAATATATTCGATCTATCTGAATGTGGACTTACGTATAAAAATATCATTTTCTAGTCTGAAAAAATACATCAATTTTACATTCCATTCACATGTGATTTATTGCATGTTTGAATTCAGGTTTAAAGACTTATTCTCATAAAGACTTACATGAGAACATAAAAGAATAACAAAATATTCTTGTCTATGATTCATATTTCAAGTCTTTATCTTTACTTTCCTGCAGTGTTAGTCTATAGTTTCATACTGGATGAATCACAAAGGAAACACTGAACCTCACGTGTAGTGCGCAATGAGCTTGTCCAGTCTCAGTATTTATGAGTATTTAAATCATAAAAAGAAGTACTTAGTAATTATTCAGTCGTATTAAATGTGAAGTGTGAGCATACAACGGCAACATTGTGTTGTTTATGTATCTAGTAGTGACTCCTGGCGGAGATGTAATCTAAACTTGTACGAATTATCGCAAAAAATTCTGTAGTTCTTTGGGGGTAATATTGTTTGTCATAATAATTTTACATTGCTTGTTCACGATAAATTCAGAATCTTTGACCAATTTTTAACAAAACAAATTATACGGTTTCCAAGTTGAGAGATCATCTTAGACCCGATAGATGGCGCTGTTATCGAGAACTTTTATGTACGATCATGTCAACTGTAAAATACAATATAATGCTTTTATTTCCTTTTAATATTATTAAGTAAAGACCAATTTTTAGATAAGCCAATTCAAGAATTCATCCTTTGATATTAATTAGAAATTATTTCAATAAGTAAACATCTGTAATATATTCGGGACGTTTTACTAAATACACCACGACTGAAGACATAAGTAATGTCTGGCTGATTATATTTTTATTTACTAAAACTTTTTATTTTTAATATTATTATTTTATTTCCATGAAAACAACATGGCGAATGTGGGCTGTCCTACTGCAAAACTCCTGTAAGGAGAAGGTAAGTTTATGAAAATATTATACCTGTGGCAACTACGGAAAATGGTTATAATTTTCACTATTATTACTAATCTAAAATGCTATTAACATAAATTTATGTAAAATAGTATTTATAATGTAAACCAATGTGAATTTTCTAATCCAATTTCTGATATGTTGATTAATTTTAATATTTTATGAATAAATTTTGAATTCATAAAGCTGTTTGTTTTATTTCCCAATGACACATAAAACCTAGGTAGATTAGAGTTCCGGTATCATAAATAAAACTAAATATGAGTAGAATAGGTAGTCCATATAACGTACAGGACGCGTTAGTAGCAATTAGAATATAGTCCGAACCCACAAGAAGCCTAAGAAACATTGTCATATTAAAACAGTTGCAAATTTTCAAGTTGGGTAACTTTCAATGATTGATAACTTTGAATGAAATAAGCTTGTTATGTTTTGTTAAATAATGTGTCCTTTTGTACCGTATTTTTACTGTATTTCCGAGTAGGTATTTAGAAAAAAAGGAAAAATGGGCTTTAGAGAGCATTTAAAGTATCTTAAGTTTTGGGTATCTTTAAAGGAACTATTTTGGAAAACAAAAATCCTTGAATATTAATTAACTTTCATACTTATTCTGTGAAAAAAGATTATGAAATTAGTTTTATTTAGTTCAAGAAAATTTAAAGTTGCCTCACTTGACTATACCCTTTTACTTCATAGTACCAAACAAAAATTAGAAGAGTGTCAGTGTGCCCGTTGTTAAGTGGTTAAATGAAATGTAAATGTTATCGTATACCTAAATGTAAAATTGTATTATCTGTATTACAACGGTATAGCAAACAGAAAGGAAACAAAAATGTGTATTGCCATCTATTTGTTCCGGATAATTTCCACAATAACGATTTAAGTATTTGAAAGAACTTTCACTGATAGGTAATTGACATAAAGACTGCTTACTTTATTTTTGAGAATAACAAGGATTTTACAGAGAGGGGGAAACTCATGCGTATGGGTTATCTTGCGGCTGCGCCCGCATATCATGGTGCATTGTGTTTAACGAGGATGAATCATGAAGCACAGCTTATTTATATACAGATATCTACACTAATAGTTATATATTAGTATAACGTATCTATAAATTAGTTATATCTCTAATCGAATCGTCTATACAAAAAGTCGCGGAATGTTCAAACATCGAATGCACGCATTTTCTAAATTTTGTTTACATATTATGTAGGACAGGGGTGGCGAAACGTGTCATTTTCGTAGAGAATGAGACCAAAGATGCCGTCAATTTTTTTTTCCGCTTATCAAGTCTCCCGATGACTCACTGTAGATGAAGACATAGTGTGCCCAAAGTATTGCCTCGGTGCTATTAAGGGCACGCGTACTATTAGTTCTTCATCTCAGGTGTAGGATGTATCATCAATGAAAAATATAGCTACTTAAAAAAGTTGCTGTACTATCGATTCTACAGTACGATTTTTTTCTTATCAAAATATTCTGTTATCTTTTTGCACAAAAGGACGAAATAAATGATTTCTCGTCTATGAAAGAATGCCTTGAAAATTAATGTTGGCAACTGTGTCACGTATCTTAATTCATTTCATTCAACTCATTCGATTCGTTCATTTTGAACCATATCACTCAGATATAAAGATATAATCTAAAATCGTATGAGCCGAAGAGTGATTATCTCTCTGGTAAATATATTTATCTTTTCTATCACTCATTTGCGAGCTACACAACTCTACTCGCAAGTGTCTGGAGCAGGCATAATAATATTAATCTCAATTTAATTTCCGATATTACAGCTCCATTTTCGAAGTTAGCTATATAAGTATTTATACTGCTTCGGCTGGCAAAAAATATCACTCTATAATAGTTGCTTTTCCCGCAATCCTTTTTTTATCACAAACATGGCAATTAAATGCATGGCCAGCATAATTTTGCCGAGTGAAAGGTTTTTTTAAGATAATTTATTTTTAATTTTGAAGTAACGCAATAAAAATAAATGGCAATACATGCAGGCTCTAAAAATACCTACTGTGTGCGATTTATTACGGTGCCAGGGACGATTGTCGACATGGGATTGATAGTTATTAATATGGCATTGACAGTTGTCAATATGCCATTATTGGCAAAGATAAAGCTTTTAAATGTCGATAAATAATTCTTACAGAAATATTCTTATTATAAATAAATAAAATATTATATTTATTATACATCCATTATTGGTTTTAAATGAAAATAGTAAAAAATTTGATCTCGCTACCATGTATAGTATAGGCGTAACGTTATAGTCCAGGCATATAGTTATTTTCTTAAAAAGATAAAAATTTAACTGCTGTATCGTATACATATTTATATCATAATGTTTATCAGTTATTTGATAAAGGGATAAATACAACTTTTACAGCGATTACACCAGCATATTATATTTTACCTACTGAATCAAATGAATCTAATTCAATCGTTTTTTGCCGTGCACCACTTGCTCAGCGTTATTTTTATAGGTTTCAATTTAATTTAACCAATCCTGTATGAAACTGTATAGACTAAGCTATATGAAACGTTATAGGTTAAGTATCAGCTAACCATTTCATTAAATGTTGTATTATACGCTTATTAGGGAATTAAACTAGTCGCCTGCGATATAGAGGTGATTTTGCCGTTCAATTAACAGATTTAATAGTCTAGCCTCTTTACTAAATGGCACCTAGACTACAAGACGGCATAAAGATTATAATATACCGATATATGCATGTCGCAGGACTCCACAGAATGGAGCATCCAAACCAGCAACGCAAATACAACTACTACAAGACAGAAACATTTTGACGTGTTGTACAATTTTAAGAAAGTAGTGCATATTAATCTCAGAATACGGCATTAGACCCAACATAATATTACGTGTCGGGTTCGGGGGCACGTCGGCCGTCGTGTTGCGGAAACGAGACGCGTGATTTCACTTTCATTTATCAGTGTGGAAAATCCAGCAGCCTACCGCTCTGTACCCATCTAATATAATATGGTTCCCGTGCCATTGTATTTTTGAGACGTTTAAAATATACCATGCATAAATTAGGCTGTTGAGTAACATTTAAATCAGTTAATCATATTTTATATTTATGGTCAATAGACATAATGTACGATTAAGTAATCGTGTGTGGTTGAATTACATAATCTAGATCTAAACATATAACTGGTCATAAAGGTATCTATAGATGATAAACGCATGTAGGTTTATCAATTAACTAGTAAGTAACATTGTTAAAATATTAAAACACAAAAACTCGACTGCTAAAAAATGTTTTTTTGTTTACAATAATAATGTAAAGCTTTATATGAGTTTACATCAAAACTATTTTATTTATTAGCTTTCATTTGATATCCATGTTGTTCTTCTGACACAGTCTGGTAAAAATAAGACGAGCTTTATTGCTCTAGTCCTCTGAGGGTACATTCTAGTCTCTGGTATGATTTAACAACATTATTCTTCATCTTACTCTTTGATCTTGCATAGCCCAAACATATAGTTAGTCAAAGAAAATATATATAGATAAGTATAAGTGGTTCTTTATTAAACTTGTATCCGGTAAATCCGGTTACATTATAAATATTATTTTGTTTACTATATATAAATAAACTCAATCACGCTCACGCACACACACACACATACATACATACCCCAAAAATGATTATCTCTGTTATTTAATTTATGCTACATACCTATATTTTTTCTATTTTCTTTTCCTTTTTCTTTTAAACAAAGAAACGATCCATACCATTCAAACTAAGAGAAAATAAAAAATAAGTCTTACGTAAAGTCGATTTCGCTACCATTTTAGGTTTAAATGAATTTATTAAAAGAGGTTATTTTATTTGCACTTGTTGTTGCATCATTGGATCATGATTTGATATGGTCGGCATCGCCAACCCATTAATGTCCCAGTGCTGGGCAAGGGTCTTCTTCCAAAATGAGAGATTTTAGGTGATCGTCCACCGCGCTGGCCAAGTTTGAATTTATCAATTCAAACTTGGCCAGCGCGGTTGACTTCGCGCACCTCTTAGAACTTTTTTAAAGAACTCTTTGGTAAGTATGTAGTCTTCCTTACGATGTTTATGACTCATTCGAAGTACGTTCCCCGAAGACACAAGTTAAAATGCATCCTGTAGGTGATATCATTTTATTTTTCACGGTCTTTTAGAACAATTAGAACACTAGCATGTACATTGCAGGTAGCGGCAATGCTTACGCTGTTTTATGAGCCATAAAGTATCTTAGTAGTTCCTTTAGCATTGAAGTAACACAATGCCACGATGCAAGTAGTCTTCACTGTGACTTAGGATTGACACACCCTTAATCTAACCTGTATTCATTAAACTTTAAACAACAAGTGTAAAGTTGGTATTACTTATTTTCAGCTGCAGTTATGGAATCACACAATAAGAACTTTTTGTTAGCATAGGTGACAAGATATAAAAATATATTGTGCACATGTAACAATCAAGTATCTACCTTTCTACATATGAGTAGTAACATAAAACTTGACGTGTAGCATACCCTTAGTATTACTTACGGTGTGTTTAAACAATGATTTTTTCAAAAACATTCTTATGTTCTTCAGTGTTATTGATGTCAATTGTCATAATAATATTATGCAACATGTCAAGAGGACGTCGGTTGGCTACGTAACACTTACAAACCTGTCCAAAAATGTAACTTGCGTAAGCATGTAAATTTAGTTTTACAAAGCAAAACTTTGGTGGTTACCAATACGCCAGCACAAAGCGACTGCGCTGTGTCGGTGGTAGGTTGCGCTGGCGGGGAGCGTTGGATCTCGGCATAAGGTTTTTGGTTTGAAGAGAAAGTACGCGAGGTGGTGGCCGAAGACCCCGGTGGCGCAGAGCGGAATCCGCGCGGCCGCGGCCGACAGTCGCCCCGCGGTTCGTTTGCGAAATGATCCCATTGAGTCGCTGTCGCCGAATTCGCCTGTGACGCGCCGCGCGGAGATGTCGCGCAAATAAATAGTGGCGCCTCCGAATAATAACATCGTGCTCGCCTCCGGACCCTCAACAATGTGCCCATGGAGATCAGTGGCTATATTTTTTGTGTTCCTCGTAATAAATTTGGCAGGCTGCAGGGAAATACGCGATCCAGACGTAGCTACATTCGATAATCATGTGAGTTATTTTTTACCAGCTTATATTCCAATTTTTAATTTAGCTGCAAAAAGACAGTGCACTATCGGTCAGGCTGCATTTACACCGATTGGTGCATTGACTTCTGCGTGCACTTTTACTTTCCGCGGAACGCCTTCGCTTTTTACTGGATAATGATAAATAGTTAATGACATCGACCTCTGTGTAAAAAGCTGTGAGAAATCAACGTCTTCTCTATACTTCCTATTATTGTGCTTTTGCAGTACATAAGTATACGTAATTATGTACCTCAAAATAAAAATGATGTCTCATTATCTTTTATATTTAACATCTCATAGTTATTTGAATCACTATTGTGTTTTGGTCCTAGAGTAGAACAATTAAATGTTTATTCAATATTTATTATCAAGGTAAGCTAATAAATAAAACACATTTAATTCGTCTAAATGAACTTATGTGAGAATACAAAGATTGGCGTAACGTATAGGCAATTTTTACAGTTAGGTACAGTGAATTTATAATTTCATATGCATTTTTATTATAGGCATATATAATTAAATAGCTATCTTTATGCATTTTGCTGGACGTACCCGAGTCTGGTGACGGTCTGGTTGTGACTTATAGGGTTCTTATATCCCAATGCGCACGAGGTAATCGAATTAGTTCTTGGACCTATTTACGGCGACCAATTTCTGTCTTATATCCATCACGTTCCATCTGATGTTTACTACAGCGGTGACTGCAAACTATGTATTTCAAACGGATGTGAGTCTCACTCGATGCGGATTTTAATTGCCGATAATAGATGGTGAGAAGAATATTATTATATGCCTTATTATCACACCTTCAAACTGAAACTAAGTAGGTCCATAGGTACTTCTGCTACGTGATATATCGTAGAAGTGTGCGGGGATTTCACTGCACTTGGACCACAAGAAGTTTTACTGACACTTGAAGTTTTACTAATGATGTAGGTACTTAATAGTTATAATGGTCTAATATTTAGGCGATGACGAGATCCTATTAGTCTCAGCGTTAAACTAAAGCAAGTTCGAACGTTCCGTTTGTACATATCTACACCTGTTGTTGTATCTACAGCAAGACCGTGTGTTCACAAGTAGATCCAAAGGGGAGGGGTGAGGCTATGAGGACTCAGACTCCTTCATTTCTAAACGGAAGTAAATATACCTACCTCAAGTAGATGGCAAAATTTAAAAAATGAGACCTTGGCCCATCCGAATTTGTAAAAAACAGCATTTTTCTTATCCGACGACCTTTTTAACCGACTAATACAGTTGGGTAGAAAGGTAGAAAGGAAAGTAACGTTTTTCGAGCGTATGTAGGTACATATATTTGTATGTATAAACATACATATACATATATGTATGTCCATTTCTTTAGCGCGCGCTACAGCTTAAGCGGCTTGACGGATTGTGAAGTATCGTTAGAATCGTATCAGTTGGAGAGGGACATAGGATATAAAATTTGAATTTATATATCCTATGTCCCTCTGGCACCTGCAAAGTATGGGGTAGCGGGCTTTATTGTCACGACAATATGGGTATCAAATGAAAAATTATAAATAGACCATTCTAACAATATTTGTATATTATAATACTTTTACTTGACTACTAAAAAGGAAAATAAGCAGTCGAGTTTTTTTGGTTATGACATTTTTGAAAACACTGCCTACCTTCGACTGGTCAAGGTCCGCCATCAAAAACAAAAACTAGATTTATCTGTGATGTTTATATAGAAGGCATCCAGAAATGCCAAAGGGTCGCCTGACGGTAAGTCGCGACCATCTCTTATGAATTATTATAACACCAGATATAGCATTGCACTACCGGTCTTGAGAAAATAAATGTTGTTTTGGCAATATTTAAAATTTATAACAAATACTAAAATAAATTACAAGGTACGCAGTAGTTATGTTATCTAATGCTCGGATATGCTCGGATGAGAACATCTTAAATCAATAATATACGTGGAATATCAAATGTTTTTTTAGTAAATAGTCAATTTCATTTATCATTGTACGAACCGTGTAATAAAATTAAAATGTTTTAAGTAGGTGACAATTCATGTGTTCAATTGACCCTTAAGTCTGTAGCTAGGCATCATTTGATATTTATATAGTCATGTAGGGTACATGTTTACGTAATTTGCATGTGAATTTCAGGTGTATATAATTAACATACTTCGTTACCGGATCTACTACAGGAAAGATTTATGACACGCGCTACAAATCCACTATATTTGTCATTAAACTATTTATTTTGATATTTAAATGCTTTGTATATTTATAGTTATTATTTAAGTGTATCATTTTAGCGACTATATCGCTTCTTTGCATAAAAAAACATTTGAAAATACATCAATTTTATTTTAAAGATACCTATAGTTTTATCGAAAAAAAAAACAACTTTTCAATTTGGCGAATTGAAAAGTTGGTGCTATAACTTTACCACGGTTAGCCATGGTTGGTCATTTGATATATTTTTATTATTCTAACTTCATTAATTAAAAAATAAATACAAAAAGTAATATTTAATTAACCTGTACGGCAGTAAAATTTGCGTTTTTGTCTTGTGTTATTATTCATACAACCCAGCGATATGTGAGATGAAGTGCAATCGTTACTAAGGTGCATTCATCTCAACGCAGCCTTAGGGAAAAAAATGCCATTTTATTCTTTTTTCTAGTCATTATTGTAAGTGGCCACTAATCGACCTATAATGATACGCCAATCATAACTGTAGATGAAGCGGATATGCACCACTTTCGCCGGTTACGTGTTACATTATATAATAACACTTTTGTAGTAACTGCACGCAATAATAATTATGCTCGAAGTTCATTAATTTGGGTATTCCCGTTTCGAATGTTCCGTCTCTGTTGTAGGTATTTGGTTATGATTATTGTGGATTTCTCTGATTTCTGAAACACGAATTGACAGATCAGATAAGCGTAGGTATACGTTTCCGAATGTACAAAAATAACATCGTAAAATGCAAATTTAAGAGGTATAGGTATTATTAATGAGTACTGACATTTAATTGACTAATTTATTACTATGTGAGTAATATAAGGTAATAATTAGTCAGTTAAATGTAACAATTTGTACAACATTTAATATAACCTGTCATAAAAAATGTTCAATTAGATATTGAATTATGTAGATTAATGTTTGGCACTTGCATTACATTGATAAATTTATCGTTATGTATTTTGGATATCCATAATTTAAATGTGATTGATCGAACGATCTATGATATAAATATTAGTAATATTTTTACGATTGACGATTTGCCGAGGCTGAATCTAATTAAATTGACGACAGGTAATTGTCTTATTTTATTAAAACAAAAAATAAGATCTACAAAGATGGAGTGAATCAAAATGAAAAACTAGCAAATAAAATAAAACCAAGGAGAAGTAAATTTAGTAAAAGTGTAACGTAAATTGAATTTAACTTCCACAAAAAGTCAAGTGTCTTTCGCTACGCCTCATTTGACGAATGACTGACTTTAGGGGTCGATCCTATTTTTCAAGCCTTGTACAAATCAACGACTTATTTAAACGGTTTTTAAATACTAAAAGAAAACATTTTAAAATTTTGTGACGCAGCGAATCATATCTAATGTTATGTCTCCCGTTTAAGTCTTTTCTTATCATAAATTATGCAACAATTTAATCCTATTTAATTATATCTTAATCTAATTCATGAAATTTGCAAAAAATAAGGGTGACATTACACATCTTTCCTGTATTATACGGGTAAATACAATACAACGGTAATAATATAATAAATATAATTCTTGAAAACGGATGTAGGTACTAGGTACAACAGTACGTATCCGCGGGTCGTTCCTAAGAATCAGCTGTGTGCTGTTACCGCTCTCTTACATTTGATAAACAGCATTGGATAACAAAAACTAGAGTACAACAACAATTACTTCGTGAAAGGCGCTTCTCAATTATACTTTGGAAAGTGTTTTATTTATTGACCTTACAAAATCAGAGGCGGAATAAAAGCGTTCGCGAGAAAATAAACGCAATGAAGCGGATCTCGTCTTTTATTGTAGTAATTAGGTACATTATAATCATAGTTTCATTCATCTCCACGGCAATAAAATTGAATAAAAGTGACGTTTAATTCAAAGTTATTATTATATATTGAAAGTCTATTGTTCGGTTAATAGTTACCAAAATGTTTTTCGGTAGCTGTTATTTATCCGTTACTTTTGCTTTCTGCTTCTTTTCCTTTCCATATATTTCACGGAATAAATTCAATGCAAAGAATGTTGTTATCTCTAAATAGACTTTAGTACAGATGGTACGGTCTTCATGATATGTGACTTGTATAGATACATATGATACGCGTGTACCTAAAGTTTTGGATGCTTATTTTAATGGATCATAATATCTTAGATCTAAAGGAATACAGCATTAGTCAATCCTATTGTGCCTTAAAACAATCCTACTGCATTGTAGAATGTTGAAATGTAGTACCTTCAACTTTTTATCAGAGATAGCAACGTATTCGTCTAAGACAGGAATTGAAATGGTATGATGTAAGTGACATATCTAGAAGTGTCTAGATCAGTGTTTAGTAAATATAGATTGGTTGCTTGTTGGCCACTTCTAATCTAAAATCCAAAGTTCATATATTATTAAACAGTAACTTAGATATTGTTGACGTGCTTACAATGTGTAGGCTATAGGTAAGTAGGTACGTTCCTATTGTATGCACGTATGCTTTGAAAATGGGTTATCACATTGTTTCGGTTCTATTGTTAGCAAACTCTTGTACAATCGGTCTCTGACCTGATATTGAACTTCAAATGAATGATTAAATAAAAGCCAAGGCCCCTTACGAAACCTTAGTCTATTGTAAGTGTATCGGGGTCACGGTATTATTATTTTAGATTTGGAAGACGTAGGTATACACAAAATCGATTTTTGTAAAAAGCTTGACATTGACAGAAATAATTTAAAAACTTTGAATCTTATAAACTTTTTTTCGAATTTTAATTCAAGTTTTAAAAGACCAGCAATATGGGAGAGATTATTATGGGAGTAGTTTTAACAATTATAGGCAGTTGTGTGCCACAGACGAAACATTTCAGGGTCTTCGCAGTAATGCTTACACGAATGTAATGTTTTCTGAAACCCTGAAAGGCTGACATAGGCCGAAAACATAGGCCGATCGCGATTGCTGTTGATTGACCTTATATCTCTCTATAAGTTTTCAATACTTTGGTACTGATACTGCTGATAATAATAAAGATAATTTAAACCGAAACAAATGCCTTAAGCGTCTATATCCTTCGCAATACGTTGCTCTACTTTCATCATCACATATTGATACTATACCATATTAGTATCAACCTTAGCCTCGTTAGTTATTTATTATGTCATATCACGTTAGATAACATATTGGTGTCGCTATCAGTTTCGTCACATCGTTACGTTAGTGTCGCACGAGGGAAAGCGCATAAATATAACACGTACGGCCAGCTGCGATAAGGAATGCACAAAATTAATAGTTTCTTGGTCTTAAACTTAAAGATCAGCTTGTAAAGCTGTTCCGAGGTAATACTACATATCTGTGATACTTTTTTTTATACTTAAACCTAACGATAAGACATACGGGCTACCTGATGGAAAGTAGTCACCGTCGCCTATGGACATTTGCAACACCAGAGAAGTCGCCAATCCATCGCCGGCTTTAATTGTACTTATATTTGCTGCAATTCGCTCAACGCTGATGCTTGCCGCGCCAAACTAATGTCTCCTGGCCCTCAGAAGAGGCGAAATTGAAACGTATCATAAATTATTACACCTTCAAAATCTAAAACGCTACTTTTAAATTAAAATTATTTACTTGAATTCTTCTATTATAAATCCGACAAAGATATCAACAATATAACGTGTACCGTTTTATATCTTTAGAAAAACAGGTTAATGTATCCACATAATTAGCGGTAGCATAAAATATTTTCACATTTACTCACAAATACCGTTAGCAAATTTTTCCTCGGAAGAAAATTTCTCTTTGTGCGAGGAAAATGTAGAGCGGAAGTTCCTCGTGAAATAATTACTTTCATGGCTGTCTCACGGCAAATTAATTATAATTATCATTTTAATATCGAGTTTTCATAATAATTTGTATGAGGTTAAAAATAAGTACAATACTTATATTTTGATACCCAAAAATAATTTTGTAGCGTTAAAGATATTATGCCATTGCAGATACAATTTTATAAAGGTGAAAATGATGTCAATTAAGAATAGCATAAAAATTGTTAAAGGGGCAATAAAATTAATGCAATCAATAGATAAAATTAATAAAACTAGATCAGATAGTACTAGTTACTAGGGTGAAATAGGGTGTATTTTTAGAGGTGTAATATTACATGTTTGATTGGAAATTGTGAAGATACATATTTCACACGTAAACTTCATCCCATTTCACCTTCGTAACTCGGATTTTTTAGTTTCATTTAATTTAAGTCTCATTTAATTTTCATTTTAGTTGCGCTATTTTCTTCCTTTTCCAACAGCTTCAAGTGAAAATAGCCCACGTGACGGTAAATGGTTACTGCCACCCATGTACATATTTTTATAAGAATGAAGTAGCAAACGAACATGCAGTCTACCTATGGCAAGAAGGCAAGTGGTTACAGATGCGTTGCTACTTTCGAGAACTAATTTTCGCTTCATACATAAGTAAGCCGGCGACCACACCCTTCCACCGAAACGCAAGAACTTCACGCTAGAAATAGTTGTGGTTCTATCACCTGGTTACATCGAATAAATATATAAATTCCAGACATAAAACAAATTAACAATATTTATTAATTAGTTCGTTTGTTCAACCCTATTTTGTCCACAATTACAAATGGCCTAAATCAACCATTTGTCAATTTAAAGCGCCTTTGTCAAGCTGCCCTTTCTTATTGAGCCACGAAGTAAATTCAGTATTTATTGTAACTTATTAACTGGCTCCGTGACCGCGATTTGACAAACGATTCATTATTTTAGTCCAAATTGGCCCATTTACGGGTTATATGACAGTCAACTGATGCCTATGAGACGATTATTCATTCTGTTTGATTTGTGTTATTTAATGGTTTGTCAAACATTTCAAGGAGATTTATTAACACTTAATAAAAGTTTTTTTTGAGAATTAGTACATAAGTAAATATTTATAAGCGAATGTATAAAAAACATATCTGTGGTACAAAATGGATACATTATTAAACTTGTATAAACTGTACATACGTAATGCTTTTAAAAAAATCTATTATAATTTACGATGAAATACTCGTAAGTAAAAAAATATAAATAAATGCATTAAATAGACATATTTGTGGTACAAAATAGATACATTACTAAACTTGTGTATACTTTACGGTTATTCCTTTGAGCTAAATGTCAATGAAATCCAACCAGTAGTTTTTGCGTGACAGAGTAACAAACACATCGTTACAAACTTTTTTTTTATAAGGATGAAGTAGCAAACGAGCATGCAGTCCACCTGATGGTAACTGCCGCTCATGGACACATGTAAGCAACTTCATATAGAACAGGGGTTCTATTTGAAGTCGATCACAGATGCGTTGCTACTCCTGAGAACTAAGATGGTCGCTTCATATATAAGTGAGCCAGCAACGATAATCTTCCACCGAAACGCAGGAACTGCTTCACGCTAGAATTAGGTGTGGCGGTGGTAATTCCTCGGTCAAACTACATTGGTTTTACAACCTGCTCAACAAACAAACAAGCTCCAAACTAAGTAAAGATTAAAGTAGCAAACGAATATGCAGTCCATCTATCTAGTTGTGGTCACTGCCACTTGTAATATATCCATGCAGGCAGCGTCATATAGAAAAAAACATCAATCAAGTTATTCAGAAGCGTTGCTACTTCCGAGAAGTAAGATGGTCGCTTCATATATAAGTAAGCCGACAACATCATCCTTATCGGCTAAAATAAACACAATTTATTTTAAATATCGAAAAAAGAAA
Source organism: Cecropterus toxeus (assembly GCA_018249875.1). Lineage (NCBI taxonomy): Eukaryota > Metazoa > Arthropoda > Insecta > Lepidoptera > Hesperiidae > Cecropterus > Cecropterus toxeus. Next base: position 5,554 of record DWNE01000741.1, on the reverse strand, counting down.
TCTAAAGAAAACATTGTATTCATTAAATAGATACATCTGGCGTCTTATTCAAAATAACTTGGCCCTGCAATTTGTGGGTTTCAATACAAATTGGCATAGCCAATGATATTGGGTTTCGGTCGTAAGGTAATGAGCAGACTGACAGCTAAGCGAATTAAAGACGAACATGAGCGATAATATGTGTAAAGTAAAAGTCGCAGATTTTTATACTAACGCTTAAATATGCTTGTATTCAACAAAGCATGTATTAAAAACTTTATATCATATTGTGATGTTATTGTTTACATTGTGATGTACTTGTCTAAAGTCAAGTTACATGAAGTGTCTCTGTTAGTAATCTCCAAAGATTAAACTTTAACGTAAAATCCCAGTCGGTTATTTTAATTTGCCTATTCTTTGTTCTATACCTCTCTACAATCAACTTTAAATCTTTAAAGATATTGTAGGTGGCTAGTTGACATTGTACTGAATGTGTTTTTAGAGTTCCTTCACTCTAACGGTTTTCCAGCGGGTGCGTCCTAGAGACGTAGGCGCCACGCCTGCTATTCTAAGAAATAATAAAAATGACGAAATTTAAGAAACTCTTGTACATAATTGTATAATGTAAGTTAACTAACATTTCTAATTTATTGTTATCAATTCAAAGTAGTGCCACAAAATCTCAAATAGTCTTACTAATTTTATAAATGCAAAAGTTTGTGAGGATGTATGTTTGTTGCTGTTTCACACAAAAATTACTGGGTGGATTCCACTTAAATTTGGCACACAGATAGTTAATTAACTTGATTATTACATATAACACTCATTGCTAATAGACGTGATCATTGCTGGCGGTGCCGCAGGATAACATAGTTTCATCATTTCTTCGCTTAGTGTTCGCTTTACCTATGAGTATGGCATTATATCATAACGCAGCCATATTTGTATCGGGTCCTGTAAATATCCAACTCAATATCATGAACATTAATATTTAAGGTTATGTTAAATGTTTCGGGGCTGACCTTACAGACATTTCAGTTCTATTTTACTGCTTAGATCGAATTCGGTGATTTCAATGAGAAATTAATTCTATTTGGTTTTTGGTGCCAGTTTTGAAGATTGTAGAAAATTTTTTGGTTCGGCTGAGATTTTTTTTTAAATTGAAGTGGCAAACGAGCATGCTGTTGACGTGCAGAAATTTCACACATGAGTTCTATCTACTTAGGAAGTCGAATACAGACGGTTTGCTAGAGGGCTAAAAAGGTCGCCTCATATTTACGTGAGCTGGCAATCATACTCTTCCGCCGAAACGCAACAACTGCTTCACGCTAAAAATCAGTATGGCGGTGGTACTTACCTCCCCAGTCTAACCTGGTGAACCACTTCCACCACACCCACCTAAAAAGTCCTATAGAAATGTTTAAAGAGTGTGGTAAGGGAGATATTCCAACTCAGTCCTCAAGTGTACCAGCAGTTTAGGCTGACTTCAAGTAGAACTAACCAGTGGTTGATAACAGATATCGATGGTCGATAGTAGCCACTCGCATTATGTAGATTGTTAAGAATATGTTATTATATTTATGCCGTCCGTCTAATTTCCTTCTGTTTAAAATTCAACTGTCATTTCATATACTTTTCTCTATAACTACTAAATATATGTGTATATAAAACAAGATATCTCTTATTGATAAGCTTATTACTTCTTTTAATCTAACAATCAATTCAAAAACGTGAGGCATTATTTTTAAATTAATTCAAATTCACAAGATAAAACGAAAAATAAAACCGACTTTGTTTGGTTTAGTACACACACATTACACAGTACGTATTTCTGAAATCGACAGTTAACATATTTCGCTAGATCATGACGTTAAACTATATACTACGAGTATATAAGCACCGACTTCAGAACTATGTAAAAAATATGGGACGAATAAAGAACCTCTTTTATTTGGGAAGTTGTTTAAAGGGAGTTCCACGTTTAAAGTCACTTAAATTTGTCATTTATACTCGAGTAAGATTGAAAACACTTATAGATTTATTAAACTCATTCAAGCCAGGAAATAATTTGTCAGACAAAAATTTCAAATCACCCCTACACGTTTGAACTACCAAAAATTTCATCGGAGAAGTCATTAGCTTTCACTTTGTCATTTGTCAACTAACTTTCGTCATTACCGGCCCGGCACGTGACTCTTCTCTTGGCGAGCGCGAACACGTAATCTTAGGTTAAGAACTCACGGAGCGGTTGTCAAGCTGCGCGTGGACGTAAGATTTTAAATCTCATAAGTCTGTAAGTCAAGGCGTCTGAATTGCCAGGTATGATCTAAGCCTTTTAAATAAACTTCTAAATATTAAATGAAAGGATCAAGCATCGTTCAAACAAATGCGGTCATATTTCAGGTGCAGGTATGCAGGTTGATTATTTACAGATCTATATCGCTTGTCTATATAGCTGATCGCCGATCTATATAGTAGACTATAAAAAATAAATATACAATTAATATCACTTAATAATTTTACATCTTGCCATTACATCTTGCATTTACATTACGCCATTTTTCTCCTTCCTCATCTTTTATTATACATGACACAGTTTGTAGAAGATCACAATTATAATCATTACCGTCTTTTTATTATACAGGTTATATTCAAACTATTCGTTTGCTTAGTTCCTGTACCACGATCTCCCCCCAGTCAACAATGGGGGGTGCTGAATAGACACAATAAAATGAAGCAAGGATAAATTCCGTCCAACTCCACTGTATTTTTTAACAGTGAAATGAACCGTTCGGGTTTTCAGCGTTTTGTATCCGGGACGTGTCATTACCATTTGACGGCGCACTAACGGTAATGATCGCGCTGTTTCGTAATATTTTTATTGGAGTGAATAAAAATTTGTTGTTTGAAAATAATATGGAATGACACGACTGAAATTAGTTGTTTGTCTCATTACACTGGAATAAATTTGGAATTAGGTTTTCTATGAAATGGAAATATCAAATGGATATCGGGGATCGGGGACATACCGATTTCTAGTATTAAGTAGTTATTTTGTTTCGGTGAAACCATACGGCTTAGGAGACGTGATATAAGTTAGTTTTGCTTGTCTATGTGTTTAAAAACGGATCAACAAAAATTATTGAATTTAAGCTATGTATATCCGGAGGTAAAATTTAAACTCAATTTCATTATAATAATCATGCTTAATTATTATCATTTCAGTAAACTCCATTAAGAGTGACAGAATTAATAACAATTTTAAGTATCAATTTTTAAATGCGAAATGTTGCGAGAGTATTGTACATTATTTTATTGTGTGCTCGATCACAAGAATCAGATAATTATAGATAAAAAGAACTTCATTCGATCAACACGAAATTGCATACGTTCTTATCAATGAAACCACTACGTAGCATAATTTTCTGCTTTACAAAGAGAAATATAAAAATCCGCTGAAAGCAAATCAGTAAAGCAATCTAACCTAGTTTCACAGTAACCAGTAAAATACCCTCTGACCCAGCTATGAGATATATAAGAAAAAATAGAAAAAATACGTTTTCGCTCATTTATTTACGAGTACAGCCTTTAAGGCTCAGCTGCCTCGGGCCATTAGCAGGACCGCTATAGGCATATAGCCATCCCTTTTTGTTTCATTGAACTAACCTTACGCTATCTCTGTCACTGTTACTAGCTTCACGAACTATTCTATTTTGTTTGAATTTTTTTTACAATGATCCATAACGACAGACTTGTACGGAAAAGTAGGGATAGCTTAGGCTGTCAAATTATAGTATATTAGTCGTTAGTATATTAGTCGTCTATAGGAGCGGCAAATTGGAATAACGTCATTGTCTTGAAATGTTACCTACATTTTCTCTTTCTCCTTTTCATAGGTTTAAAGATCTTCATTTTTTGCCTAGATATGCGTGATTTCGGTCTAAAATAGCTCCACTCTCTCTCCTTTTGTGATTGTCGTAGAAGTCAACTATGGGAGAAAATCCAGGAGATGGGCAACAACATCTTCCTGGGTAATTTCAACGCCCACTGCGGTTTCCAATGCCAGAGACGCTTATTATTGGCAAAAACTGTTATAACAAAACGTCTATGTCGAGCATCTTACATATTAATGAATAGATCTAAAATTGCTAATGAATGGATAATAGAACTAATAATTCAGAGTCTGTCAGCGACCTCTTCGTCGTTCACTTACATAGCGTCATTTCCATACCTATTTGAAGTACGGCTGCATTTCAACCGTGTGAGGAAATAGTCTATTTTCCGAGGAGACTCTGATAGAACGCGTAAAAGTAACAATGATATTGTCATACATTTCGAGTCTTCCCTTGTGCTATCTCCATTATATTTTAGTTTATAACACCAATCTATACCTACTAATATTATAAAGCAGTCGACTTAGTTTGGTTGAACGCACTAATCTTAGGAACTACAGGTTTGAATTGAAAAATACTTTTTGTGTTGAATAGTACATTTATTGAGGAAGGCTATAGGCTGTATAACACACATGTTTGTTCTTTCTTCTGTAGTAGCGGGTGAAACCGCGAGGCGCAGCTAGTGCTAATATATATAAATATAGAGAAAGAGTAGAAAATCGTCAATCAATGCCAAAACTACACAAATACATCTATGTCTTGCTATTTTTGTTTGCGTCTCTTTCGTACTGTACTTTGAATATAATCTGAAATAAAAGAATTTTTAAATCATTTTTGCTACAGCAGTTAGCTCTTTTTATGTGTATTAGCTACTGGACATGAATGTACGAGTACTTATACCTAACATTAATGAAAATTACTTCTTTAGCGGTATATTTTTGTTTTTTTTTTACCTTACATGTAAGATATAATCGCTTAGTCGCACTAAGAATCTTGTTTTTTAGTTACTGAACTTTTATTCTTAGTTTTAAAAATGAGACCTTTAAAGAAAAAAAACTAAAATATACAAACTCAAGTTTCTTGCTTTATCTTCCCAGTTCAGGTCGTGTACCGATCCGGTGGTAATAAAAAAAATATTGTAACTGACAGTTTGTAAGTGCCTCCATAAGCAAAATAAATAAAGACAAAATTTCATTGACATTTTTATTTCCCCGAGGAGCGTTTTGTATTACTAATCCACATTCAAATAACAATCAAGGCAAGCTTTGATGTGAAATAGCTCCGAAAATAAATCGGATTCTTTTGTTCAAATAAATATGAAACGGCCACGAGTTTATATTTTTATATTAAGCTGAGGAAGTTTCAAATGAAATAACTTGAATGTTCTTAGGCTTGAATTTAATTGAATGATGTATCTCTATGTTATAGCAATAGAAAATTGAGGTATAATTAACCTAATGTTAGCAAGGAAACAAAACTAGTAACATTGGTAAAATAGTAAAACAAAAAACCTAACAAATCGTTTTACACAACGATTTTTTGTTAATAATGATATATTTAATTTAACTCTTTATATGAATTTTCGACGAAATAGTCAAGTAATATAAAATATATATCGGCGCAGCCATTTTATTATCTGACATAGTGGGCGTACGAAATGGGTATTCGAGCAAATGAGACAA
>DWNE01000740.1:0-25984 GCA_018249875.1 Cecropterus toxeus | reverse complement strand
TGTCTGGCCGGGAATCGAACCCGGGACCCACTGTGCGTCAGACCGGTATGGTGACCGCTCCGCCACGCGGGTCGTCATGACATGAACATGAGAAAGTCCCGGGTTAATTCTTTGGCAAGGCAAACTGACTCGAGGCAGTATTCTCGATGGGATGCAAAAAAACCCTGATGTGGAGCCAAAAACAACAAGTGAAGATTTACTCAAAATTAATAATAAAATGAAATTTCCTTATTTTGCATCTAAGGCCTACGGGGGCACTTACAAATTGTCAGTTACAGTATTTTTTTCTTAGACTACCACCGGATTAGGACACGACCTCAACTGAGAAGATCCGGCAAGAAACTCAGCCGGGTGTGTAATTTTTGTTTGTATAATATCTTTTATAACCTTTTTTTACATAACAATAAAAGTATCAGAAACGGTGAATCAGAATTCGTACTCTAACCAATTAAAGTTTAGTCTATTAAACTTCAAATAACATTAAAACCCAACATTTGCATTGTCACCATGACATGTAATAACTAATATCTAATACGTTTTAAGTACCATTCATAAAAAGTTGCATCTAAGATTAGAACCTGAGAACTCGAGCAAGCAAGCACTCTATCGTCACCAACGGGTTACCTACTCCATGCGGACGTATGATATTGAATTTGGGACAAGCGTATACAAAAATACGACGACGCGTGCCACGGAAAGACAAGGTCGCATAAGGGATGATTTATATTCTGAAAGGTCGCAAAGTGGTTGCAAAAGGCCTTGAGGCAACACTAGAATCTTCCGTACACAGTTTCGAAGGGACTATGATAACTATTTTATCAATTTCTTATTCATAGATAGCTTTACTCTCCGTTCATTAATTAATCTATTAATCTATAAATATAAAAATGAGTCCCAATTTCCCTTTGTCACGGCGGCATCACGCGTGAACGACTGGACTAATTTCGGTAATTCTTTTTTCGTTGTGTTTGTTATTGACAAGAGAATGTTCTTATGAAAGAAATAATTAAGCAAATGGAGTAAAAATAAGAAAATGAAGAAAATTTAACGAGTATTCACAATATCAAATTTTGTTATATCATCATAATGACATTTGACATAACTGTCAGTCGTTTTACAGCACTCAAAATTCATTGTTATGACAGGCCAAAGGCGGTCGTGACAGCTAGTTGCCAATAAAACTAAATTTAACTAACATCGTTAAACATTATATCTTACCTTATTGACGCTTTCGTTTTTTATTGATTTATTGGGATGAAATCACAATAAAATTTTAAGTTATATTAGTATTTTATTCTCCGTGGGTGTTAATTTAAATATTTGGTTGATTATACCATTGTAGCACCGCGATTTCAACTAAAATGTTGATATTAGGACTAAAATGTTCCCGACAAATCTATGCAAGTTCACTTGCAGTTTTCCATATCACGAGACAAACACAATGAGAGCAAAATTCTGATATTTCTACTTAACCATTTGTAAACAATAAAGAACAAAAGCCTACGACCCTACAGGGACCCTTATATATGTTTTAAAACCATCCAACATGTGTTGGCTATTAAACCGTACTTTCCCCCAGCAGTCCTGTATTGTGTCGAAAGTCTAAGAACCAGTATAATTCGATTGCGGATATACTGCCACGTTTATTTCTGGTGTCAAGCAGTGCCTCGTTATGGAGAGTGTATGGATGCCAGCTCACTAACAAGTGTAGCGGCCAACTTAATCTTCGGGAGTAACAATACTTTGCGATCGGCGTCAGATAAGACCACTGCTCTACGTCAGGTATAGACATAGGTATAGACGTCCATGAGCGGTATTGACCAACTACCATCCAGTGAACTGAAGGTTCGTTTATTTTCGTATCTTGTTATACAGCAAGTCTTAGGCCTCCGCCATTGCCGAAAAGGCGCGTATTCAAGAAAAGTTTGTTTAAAAGCTTGTAGCCGATGATTGGATTGAATGCCCGTTTTCTACTTCTGTAACATTAAAGTTTCCATAAAATTAGACTCCATTTCTGTTTACCATATTCCATTTCTATCTTTAAATATGTACATATGATAAATGTTCCAGAATTAAATTGACTGTCTTCGTACATTTCAACTTCCACTTCAAAATTATTTAATCTTGGAAGCCACTCAGACAAAATCAAACAAAACTAGTCACGTTGTTGTATACAATTTGCAATCTATGTAAATCAAAATATAAAAATTTAAATCAAAATATTTTGTCTCTCTGTCTGTTTTTATTTTGCACGTTCAACTGTTTTAAAATATGTTTATTCTTCAGTCTTTAGGTCTTAGTCTTAATTTTTTATAACTTTTAAGTAGGAACAAACGTTTTTACCAGGTAGAACCAATGTAGTTCGACCGGGCAAGTACCACCGCCACACCTATTTCTAGCGTGAAGCAGTACTCTCGTTTCGGTGGGCGGGCGTTAGTGACGATTGCTGCCCATGGACGTTTGCAAGCGCACCTTCATATAGAACAGAGGTTCTATCTGATGTCAGTCACAGATGCTTTGCAACTGCAGAGGACCAACATGATCGCCTTACATGAAAATGAACAGGAAACCACGTCCTTCCACTGGAACGCAAGAACTGTTTAACGCTAGACATAGGTATACCAGTACCTCCCCGATTAAACCACATTTTTTTACTTCCTTCTCACCACACATAATGATAAAAGCCTATATACAAAAAACACAATCACACGTCGGAGAAATTAAGATAATCTTCTTTTCAAACCAACATATCTAGAATCCCAGTGTGGATTAGGAAAGTAGGCCTTGAGGACGTAGCTTCTTCGCTTATACACAAGCGAAGAAGCTACGTCTAAAAACTGTTTTCTATTTCCATTTCCACAAATTTCAAGTTCCAATTAAGCCACGATTCCAATTAAGATTATTAAAATGGATCACAAAAACTATTACGAATGTTACGCAGTAAACGGAATTCCATCTATTTTCCAATTAAGAAAAAATGTTCAACTTGTACTCAGGCCGATGTGAATTTTATACAAGTTTAAAAACTCGTCGTGCGTGAAAATTGAAAATCTTTGTTAGAAAGCCTATCTCCGTTGGTACGTATAGCCGCGCGGGAAATCTCGGATAAATATGTCGTATTGTTTTCTACCCCAAGTATAAGGATAATTTTAAAGAACTCTATATGATTCTACTCTGGAAGTACCATTTTTTAGCTTAAGCTACAAAATGGTAGCTTTGGCCAGTATCGCTTAAACGATAGCTAAAGTGCGATCAGTCTAAGAGAGATAAATTGTATCTTTTAAACTAAATATACACGCTTTCATATATTTACAAAGAAAACTACTTTGAACGCTAAGAAAGGAACGTTCTACAAAAGAAACCCCTTGCACTGTAACATACATTTTCAATTGTACGTTGATGTGTCATTATTTTAGAAAAGGGCTAAGCGGCTAACAGATAACAATTGAAAATATTTTTCTATAATATTTATCAACCAATATCCTATTTAATTTTGTTTTACCAAATAAAACAGCTATAGACGAATTTAGTGGACGGTCAGTTGAACATCACCCATTTAATTTTCTACAAACATCCAAAATCAAATTTTCTATAACAATGTGCAATTACAACCACCATAGGAAAGCTAGTAGCAGCTAGTTTCTACACTACATAAGAATATTTATTGTCTTACATATGAAAAGAACTAAAACTAAATACTAATTACAATTACACCCGTAAAATCATATGGATGTCCATCATTTAGTTTGCCCGAACGGGCATCGAACACGGGTCACAGGCAATTATGGTGACTATGCTACACTGGTCGTTTACTAAAATATTTATTTAGAAATATATAAATGTATATTTGCTTAGCAACCTGAACAATTTCGCACATAATGTCACTTACGGTAACTTAGTTAACTTCGAAAGCTTCGTATATGATATATTTGGGAACTTAGCTAGTTATGATAAGTTAGTAAAGTTGTTAGTAACTACGCTGTGCCGAAATAAATTTACTGTGGTAATAGTTTTGGTTAAATGAGTTTTATAAAAGAAAATTAGGTTAGAACTACACCGGCTTGATGTTAACTAACGTCTCTTGTTTATATGTTTCAGTCTTATTGGAATATATATTATAATGTATATAATGAAAGATAATTAATATATAATTTTGTGAAGATAGTCATTCACAATTAGTTCCTATATCAAATAAGAGGCACAACTTTGACCCTTGAAACCCGTTTTGAAAACGTGGTAAGTTCGAAAGGGCGGCGATACAACTTTTAATAAAACATCCCTCCTCAAACCAAACCAGGCTTCAAGCGTCCCGTAGTGGACCTAAAAATTACGTAATGAACAAGTTACAGCCGAAAAACTCCACAAAACGATTACAACTGCAATACGGACGCGGTGCGGTGGCGCCATCTATCCGACGGCGGCGCGGTTCAATCCGCGTCGTACAACTCACCGGGTGCTTCCGTGGTCCTTGCACAGATGGTACACTTATTTTATGTGAGAGGTAGAGGCCCTGCGTTGGGCGGGCGCGTGCGGTCGTGGCGGGCGGCGCGGGCGAACTGCCGCGCGGCGTGCGCCCCTGCCTGCGCGGAACGCCACCCCGGACAAAGACTAGCCGGCGGAGATGTGCCGCGGTAACCGGACGAACGGATACGTCACTTCCAACACCAAGTGACGGTTCAAACAAACAAACATAACTGGAGCCAAGTCTTCCTAGTAAATAAGCACTTTCTAGAGGGTGACATTTTATACATAAAGTTTATGCAATTTAAAATACTAGGCCAATCGAAAAGTATAACGGACTATGTAGTGATAAAGTTTTTTTGCATAAGTTGCAAACAAGCTGCTGTCAATCCGATAGTAAGTGGTCGCTGCCGCCCACGGATATCTATAACAAACCATATAGAACAAGACTTTTGTTTAAAGCCGATCACTTTGCTAGAAATGTCTGTAACCACCTTAGTTTTTTCTTAAAAACGTCTTGTTTAATTTAACACTATTTTCACGAAATTTTACTTTGTAGAAAACCCCCATGTCCCCAAATTAAGATTAAATGAGATTTGACTTGACTACTAAACGCCTAAAATTAATGGACTCACTCTCAGATAAGGGTTACCTGAGACTGACTTGTTACCCGTGAAGACTAAGTTGGAACGCCTCAAATAAGTATGTCTCCATTACCAGTACCATACTTAATGTATCATATACATATACAATATATTACGACAAATTTTGGACCACCTCTGACTAATTGATAAACGAATTTATAGAATAAACCATCACCGTTTAAACTCCTAAAACACTAAATAAATACAAATCGTAAATTGCCGTAGCTTGTCGGCACGCCGCAAATTAACTGACAAATGAGCCCATTACCGAGTGTATCAACATCAACAAGCCACCGGGAATCACTATTGTAATGTACGGAGACTTAATTGCAATTCCAATTACTGAAATACGTTAGTGTGGCGACTTCCCACTACCCATCCAGAGATGGCGCCACTCGTATTCTAAATCACGCTATCAATCTTTTAACAGGATGTTAAAAGTTCGCATATATACAGGACCCGCGTAAGGATTTTCTGAGCAAGGCCGCTCAGCCATGATCACCTAGCCTGGCGATACATCTCCCTTTGCCAAATTAATACTAGTAGTTTAAAAACTGCAAACTTATTTTTTTGGAGTTGTAAATTGACTATAAAGCATTCCTAAAATGCTGCATATGTAGAAGCTCAGAGTAGAAAGCAACAGAGTATGAACGCTCTACAGACATCACCTAGCCTGGCGGGTGATCTCCTTTTGCCAAATTAATAACGGTTCAGTGCGAAGGACTTTTATTTTATAAATCTGTTATTGATCGACGACAATACAAAGTCTAACTTAAATTGAAGTTATTTTAAAATAAGAGTAGATCTTTAACAACATTATTTTTGAACGACAAGGTATTTTGAGATGAATTGAATTAGGTTTTTTTTATATATATTATTCTTAAACTATTATCGAGTAGGAACACGACTTATACTTAAATATTCCTGCATGCATTCTCTTCCAGATAGGAAGCTATCCTAGCTGGATCCATATACAGTGACACCAAAAGAATTTCTTGCTTTTCAAAGGTCTTATTTTTCTTATTATTGTCTTAAAATATACATAAATATAAATAATATAACGGCGGTCGGACAATATGATATTAACGCTTTCGTCGTGGGTAGAATGGACATACACATATAAATGCACAAACACCTAGACCTAAAATAAAATATAAATTCATCATTCATATATCTTTTCTGTCGGATATCGAACCGGAGACCCACTGCATGTCAGAGCGTTATTTTGACCACTTCCCGACCAAATATCAAATTTTAAACATGTACAGCATTTTCCATTAATCTATAAAACTCCACATACAACGACAATTATCATTTAAGCTAAGTATTCAAACAGTCCAAACTGTATCCAAATGAGTAGTATTGTCGTCAATTTGCTGAAGACAACAGAGTACTGAGAAGCCTCTCAAGGGCCCTCCAGCGCTATTTGCGTCGTCCGCTCGACGCTCCGATGGAGCTGCAAATTGATAATTTCAAATGTCTACATCACTTACTTTTCCTACTATGGGACAATTCTGGACTTAATTGCACTAATCATTATACACGTCTCTACTAAAATTATTGTGTGGAAGAGTTTATATATTTGTTTAAATGCACTAATCTCCGGAAGTACTGATCAGATTTGAATTAATAAGCCATTTGTCGAAAATGACTTTGCTATAATTTGTTTTATATTCGAAGCTACTAACATCTTAAAGTTTTGGAAATGGACATGTACTAGTCAATAAATGTTTTTGGATGAATTTAAAATAATAACTCTAGAAAAACATTTCGAAGAAGATGATTAATAATGTCCAAAATATTATATTGCACATACTTCTGATGACTACGATGGCCTAAAACATGTGTGGTAGGTATTACATACACTTTTAACCGCAACAAACCTGACTATACGCTGTTTTATACGAAAATAAATAAACGACATTGTAAAATAAACTCCATTTAACATTTGATACAGTAGATGGATTTTAATAAAATAAACTCTATGGTACCTTAAGATATCCACTATATATTTTTTTTATTTAAATTAAATTCAATTGTTTTGCACTTCTCGCAAAGGAAAGGCCGACCAGAACATCTGAAGATGCAAGGTGTTTAATGACTGTTGTGCCAGGATAACAACTAACGACGTAACGTGCCCCTTGAACCTCGGAAACACGCAAAAAAATGCTACTATCCAACATCTACATATAATAAAAAAACATATATCCATCAATCAAACTTTTGATTTTCAGTGATGAATATATGCCTCCGCTAATGGTGAATTTTTAAAAATAGTATTGCGCCCGTCATGCGTCTCGTCACCGCAGTAGGTGTAGAAGACTTAGAAGGACTTAAAAGAAACTGCTCTCCATATCCCAGAATCCGTCCCTCAGTCGCGTACTACAACATCTGGAGGAATAGAGAGAGCTAGGTATAAGCAATTAATTATATTCGTATTTTACTTTCATTTACATACTTGCCAAACATGTGCCAAATGCCATTATTGGCGTAATCATCGGAATTCCAGTAACGAGCAAGCAACTTGATCCAGTGTGAAAATTTGATGATCCGAATACAAATTGAACATATCACGGCACGTATTATAATTCAATGAGTGATCCTGTCGAGTCTCCGGAGTAATAAATAATTTAACGCTCACCCAATCCGGGACATGCTCTCGGCTAGTGACGGAACATGTTCACGAGATCTTGCACGACTCGCAATCAGATCACCTTACAATCAATTACTCTATTTAAGTCTTGCGAATGAAAAATATCTTGTTACAGATAAGAAAAGGTCACTTCTCTAATTAGCGTTTATTCTAACTGGAATAGATCCTAAGCGGGCCGACTCAGGAAGGATTTTGTTTTGTTTTGTTTTTATTTTTGTAAAAAAATAAGGTAGTTATCATTTATTTACAGTTCTTCACTGTAAATAAATGATAATAGAAATTTCTATATTTTTTTAATTTTGTCTGAATAATATGTTTTACGCATCTGTTACAAATTCAATAAAAAGGCAAATTTGAAATATAAACTTTCTATTGAATGTGCACTGTAGAGATTGATATTTTACATAGTCACTTTAATTTGCAAAATTTCACTTTCATTAAAGCTGAGGCTGAGCTGCTTAACTACGTTAATTCCATTTGCAAAATCGAAAAAATGCAGTTACTTTGATCGTTAATGGGTCATTAAAAAAATCACCGAAACATCCATGCCATGCATCTATTAAATAGGAGCATTTTATTAAGCGTAAAATAGGAGCGTGGGGCATGACCCAATCGGGCAGAAACGCGGTTCTGCCCGATTGGGAAAATTGGGAACAGTAATATGCCTTTCAGGTCATAAACTAGCTGTGTGTCAAATTTCGTCCAAATCCAAACAGTAGTTTTTGCGTCCAGGTCCAACAAACACAGACACATTTTCTCAAACTTTATTATTTAATTAATATCAGTAAAATACAAACAAGCAGATATACATTTCAACAATATTAATTAAATTTTGTTAGTCTGAGTCAATATAAACTTCCGCTCAATAAGATAGAAGTTCAGTTATTGGCCATAAATAAGGGCATTTCAAAACTTCCTTCTACAACACGATTCGACACGTGTCTTTTATGGCACACACTCGTAATGATGTTCAATGTTCTGCCCTAAAGCCTCGTTCATATGAAACCTAGCCAGATGAATGTTTGGTACGCTTTAGCCAAAGACTCGTGATATAATCTTAATGGTGGTCGGCGATGGGATTGGATGCGGCGGCAGTTGCTACTTATTTACTTTATGGTATTCGATTCAAGGGGTAGAAATTTTTGGTCCCTGTACTCTCAAGACTAGGATAGAACTACGGTATCTACTGCCTGTCGTAAAAGGCGATTATGACGGGGCTTCCGGGGTTGCGAGCTGCAAGAGTCAAATCGTCCAGTCCAGGCAACTCCAGAAAAGACGGCGGTGTGTGTGGTTGCATGCTATCGTTAAGACCAGATAGGATGGTGGGCCCAGCCGCCCATCTCGTTCACGGAGACACTATCGCTACACACACGTATGTCTGTAATATATACGTAAGTCTATAATTACGGCAGTGTTAAGCGTTGTTATGTTCTGCTATAAGAGTATGATAAGAAAGACATATTTATCCGTAGTTTCCTGAATTAGTACTGAGGTAGCAACGTATCTGAAGCCAACCTCAGGCAACATTGTAATCATGTCTCGGATTGGTTATAGATGCCCATAATTGGCAGCAGCCACTCACCATGATGTGGATTGCAAACTTGCTACTTCTACAATTATAAAATAAATCATTATCGGTGCATTTGTATCCGCACCATTCAGCTGGATTCATTAGAATGCATGAATAATATTGGTATTCTATGTTTTATCATGTGAGAAAGAGAAAGCTTTATTTCCTTAGAAATAATGCTTACCGAATCAAGCAATCAACCATTCAAAATCTTTATTACCTCATTCCATCTTATAAAACCATAAAAGCGACTTAATAAAACAAACCCAAATATAATAAGAATATAAACTGAAGCCGCTCACCCCTAGATCCCTTTACTGAAACAGTAGACGTTAGCAAGCCGCGTCATGTTGAGATAAATGATTGATACGGCCGCTGTGACGAGACGAAACATCTACGTCGCTGAACTGCAAGTCATCGTTGCAATAAACCAAGTTAAGAAGCGTTGGTTTTTACGAATACCAATATATTTATAGTGTATTTCAAGGTGGTAAAACTAGCATTGTTCGACAAGGAAGGTATTATGTGAAGCAGGTCTTGCGTTTCGGAGAAATTATTTGGTTGCTGTATCACATTCATAAAAGTCGAATATTTTAGTCCTCGGGAGAAGCAACGCATTATACAGGAAGTTGCTTAGAGATTTCCATGGACGCCTGTGATCACTTACTATCAATCATATAAAAAAGTGCTAAAGTAACGTACAGACCATTTAATGACAAGTGATCATTTCGCTTATGGATATTGTAACCAACTAAATGTATGGAAATGTATGGAAATTGTATTTTAACCAACATCTAATATAATTGAAATAATATATGAAATCGGACTCAAATTATTATTTTATCTCCAAGGACTAAGAATCGCTTTTGTGCCTTGACCACATCACTCAGAAAGGAAAAAATCTTGTTTCAATATCGTACATAAAAATGCGCGCGAATTAGTACAAGGAAGGAAATGGTTACTGTCTTCCATGGACATCAGTAATCAACCTTAGACAGATAAGAATAGTATCCTACTTGAGGTTACAGATGTGTTGCTACCCCTGTGGTCTAAGTTTGAAGACTCGTATAAGTCCTATTACCTTACCTCACCATTCAAACTAACACAACAGCTCTTATAATGTTATAAGGTAGCAAAAAGGGAGTTAAAATGTAGGTAAATAGTAACAAGAAATTAAAATTAAAACGACACTCACACTAGAACACAATAACAGAATAACAACAGCAACGAACAGAACAAGCCAAACAAATATTGGACAATCTCTGGCTCAGTGAAATGCAATAAAGCGCGCCATTAACGTTTTTCCCCGGCATAATGCTCGGATGGTCCACCTGTCGCCCGGAGTGGCCCGGACCCTCCTTCACTTGCCGTTTACTGCCAACTACGGTTTTTGTTTGATTCCGGCCTATGTCGCGTTTTTTGATGACGCCGATATAAGGAAGTTTGATTCGATTGGAAAAGATTATTGCTCGTCATTTTCAGTTATAAAATATTGGTTAAAACACAATTACTACGAGCAACTGGTTTTATAAAGATAAAGGAAGTAGAGCGCCAAGCATTTTTCACATGTTATACGAAAAAGGTTGTAAATTATTCGGATATTTTTTTATTAGTGCCTTCTGTGGTAGAAGTAACAATGGTTACAGTAGCACAACGCAAAAAATTCTAGCTGCCAACATGGATGTGCTGCATTTGAGGACAATGTTGATGTATACGTTCATAAGACAGTTGCACAAAACGCATCTCTTTATAATAACAGCAGAATTCGTTTAATTGTTTACGAACATTATTACAAGTAACATGAAGTAGCAAACAAGAATACTGTCCATCTGATAGTAAGTAGTTACTGCCGCCCACGGACATCTGTAAACAACTTCATATAGAACAGGGGTTCAAACTGAAGTCACTGATGCGTTGCTACTTCCGAGAATTGCGATGATGGCCTTGTATATAAGTGAGCCAAAAACATAATATTAAAAAACCTAATGAAAAATATTGCCTATTCTATCAAACAAGAGCACAAAAAAGTGCGTGAGTGAACAGTATTCACGTTTTTGAGCAAAAGTCATGAAGCAAAAAGTTGAAAAACTAAGAAGACCTACAAATTGACAACTTGATAATACAAACGACCAAGTCACGCGAAAGAAAAGTGCCAACGTATAAAGCTCATTGCTCCAAATTCTCTAATTTGTATCGTTGAATGGATATATAATATTTTTAGCATGTTCTTTATATAAAGATTATTCTTGCGACTATAGATGAAATGTAAACGAGACAAATAAACGAAGTTGTTGTTTTAAAATAAAAAAAATCATCAATCGCGGCTGTTAATCGCAAACAGGTAATTAAACAAAAGAGACTCGAACATTGGGACACTCAATCTTGTCATTATCTGCTTGCGTCCAAATTTTCATATGGCGTCAAAAAAGTATCTTTACAATATTCATTCCCCAATTGATTAATCTACCAAAGAAATAATAAAAGCGGGTTAAAAATGTAATTTACAAGCTTTTTATCCGATTGTGTCAGAAGGAAGGTAATGTTTTCGAGCGTATGTATGTACGTTTGTTTGTATGTATGTATGTCCATTTCTTTGGCACGCGCTACAGCTCAAAAGGCTTGACGGATTGTGACGCATGGTATATCATTAGAATGGTCTCAGTTTGCATAGTGACATAGGCTATATAATTTAAAAAAATCGCCATTACGACATTATTTTTACTATTACGACAAGCCGTTTGGGCTGTAGCGCGTGCCGAAGAAATGGATATACTATACAAACATACATACATACATACGCTCGAAAAACATCACCCTCCTCCACACAAACGACCAACTTGAAAGTATACACAAAGTTCACAATTTCCCATTAAACTTTTTCAATTCACACTGTTCAATACTTCAATGTTCAATACAGCAAAATTGAATACTTTTGCTGTATTTGAGTCTTTGATACGTTCGGCTCGCCAATATCAAACTGCTTGGCGTCTGTCCGTATGAAAAACGAAACGCTGAGGCAATCCCATTAGACTCCATTTGGACGTTTATCTCTGTTGGGATAAAGCGCAATTTGCAGATGAAAGTGCATCCGCCAATATTTAGCTTTGGATTTCAATTGGACGAAATGGACTCTCGTCCGACCTATTCATCAGTTTAACAACAATTTTATTGGACTCTTTTTAACACACAATAGACGTTTTATTAAGTGCACATGCACCCGATAGCACTAATATAAATAGGATAACAGAACTGTTCTTTAGATACTATAATACTATTATTGTTACGAATATAGTCAAAACTGTTTAATTTTTTATGTTTGGTAGCTATTGACGATATGATATTAAAGATGTGTAATTAGAATTTTTTTTAATCAATAGGCGGAACTTGTTATATTAAACTTCAAAACAAAAATCAAAAATTTACATATTGTCGTCTATAATTTCAAATAAGCTATGAATTCAATATATTTATTTTTAATCTGTTTCCCTTGTTTATATTTGTAAAACATAGTCATTAATCTCTGAATTAAATAAAAGAAGCGCGTACATTTGAAAAAATAACATACAATTATATTTTTGTACATTTTATTTTGCAAATTCCAAATGCTTAGGAAGATAATAAAAATACAAGAGAGGGTATAAGCAGACGGAACTGCCTGCTGAATCTTGTTTTCGTTTTAAGCAAGTCACTATGCAACTATAACGCAATAACTTTATGACAATGATGACTAATAACTATATAAATACAGATATTTCATACAAAAAGTCACCTTTCTACGGTCGAATTAATAGCTCTTGGTAAATAGGAGTTTTTGCTGGTCCGTTTTTATTACATTTTGGTGAGTAATCTAGATTACTCACTAAAATTATTGTGCGAAGTGGCTGCACAACTCAACTCTTATGCTAAAGTTAAATTACAAATATATTATAATATTACTCCTTCTCCTCTCATTTTGACCACAAAACTAAATTACCTTTCTTTTGTAACGAGAGGGAAACCTTCAAAAGGATCCCGAGGCTGTGGAAGCAACGTTGGGTTATGTGGGATTTATACCGCAAAAAGGAACAAGCAAGCACACTCCACCTAATGGTTAGTAGCTACTGCTGCCCATATACATCTGTAAGCAACCTCATATAGAACAAGGGTTGTACCTGAAGTCCACGTTGCGTTGCTACTCCTGCGGACTGAGATGGTCGCCTCATATAGGTATAAGTAAGACTGACACGGCAACCACACCTTTCCACCCGCGCAAAACTGTTTCAAGCTACAAATAAGTGCGGCGATGGCACCTACCCGGTTGAACTACACTGGTTCTACCACCAGGTAGGTGATTACATTGGGCCACGGGCCGCATGGACTGCTGCTCGTATTTTAGTTCTAGAATATAAATAAATCCCGAAGCTCCCGAGAGAACAGGAAATACTAAGCGCTTCGCGGAATGAAAGTAAGAACGATATTAATATCAGGCTTTACTACATCTAAGTAAATTAAAATATTTAATAATAGCATAACTACAAATATTGAAATACCCTATTTTATTTATATTTAATCTCAAAAATTACTTTTTGAGAGACAACAGTGGTGGAACCGAGTAGTGATTAAGTTCATAATTTAATTAGCATTTTTGGAAATGTTTTTATTAATTTAATTTTAAATGATCCTTTAATGGTAACGAATAAAGTTTTATTATTATTATTATATTTGTAAGCCAATCAGAGATAGAATAAGGTATGTAATAAAAATACTTGAAAACCTATAATGACTACGATTCCTTTTTCACAAAAAAATGATTTGATACGTCACTGCGTATATTTTTGAACTTTACCAGACGTTAGAGAGAGAACAATAAAAGTTGAATACATTATAACTTACTTACACGCGCTCATCGTCACCGACAAATACAATAAAACCGACAAATACAAAACGTCAAATTTATGTTAACGATGTCAATGACATTATGTAAAATCAACAAAAATAAAATTGTACACAGAGATATAAATATAAATAGGCATGCTTCCATTACCTTCAATGACTATTACGAAGATTTCCATTTTATATGGTTTCCTATTTCTTAAGTCGGCAACGAGCATACTCATACTTTATCTAATGACTTCAATGCACAATCTTAAACAATATACAATTAGATGTTTTAATTTCAAAAAGATACACATGGACTAAACATTATACTAACAAGTTTTGACGACCAGGATGGCGGAGCGGTCACCATACCGTTCTGACACGCAGTCGGTTCCGGGTTCGATCCCCGGACATGTGAATGGTAAATATAGCTGTTCTGGATCTGGGTGTTTTTGTATTCGTCTTTGTATGTACATGACACAGAATAAAACCCTAGTGTACATAGTCCAAATTTTCACCGCTAAAGGCAGCACCATACAATGGTGTATTTAAACCATACATACTCCAGAAGTATCGTGAGCTTTAATTTATGTTATAATAATTACATCAATTATACCAAATATATTTTAAACAATACTTTAGGGGGCTGAGACTAAATATTAATAATTATATTTTAAATCAAAGCCACTAGATTTCATTTAAAGGAATAAAATAAACTTAGAGTCCGTGTCGTCAATAATCAAGAAGCCTTTATTTCTTTGAAATCCACCTGTTCTATATAAGGTTACTTACAATTTTAAGTAATATTTTTTTAAATTCTTCATTACAGAGTAAGCTATAGAAGAAGTTTCTTACTTCTATAACTAACTCCACATACATATTATTGGTATAAAGTGGTCACTAAAACCCATCTACCAACGACTAGATAACCACTTTAAAAACATTGTCAACAGAGCCTAGAACTGCTTGAATTTGAAGAGTGTAATTCGAATAGGACGCAGCCTTCAAATCTATATTCCTTATCAACCAAAGAGCGCTCGTAATAGATAATGCGAATATACAAGACTCCACTCAACCAACCAACAAAAGACGTAATCGGAATCAAATAAGATACACGCGGGAAAGCCACTATTGACGTATAGCCGCAACCAAAGTATTCGAACCGCCTAATAATCGCCTCCCCCCACAATCTAGGTGTACTGTATCAAATATACGCAACGTTGTCTCCCAGATCCGTCCGAGCGTCGGTATTCCCCGTCACCCGCCATTGTAGGCCCCCACCGAACTACGTCAGGTCCATTGATCGCGCTGACGTCACGAGCCACTGCAGCGGACGGTTCCTTGTAGGGTTGCCACCCAAATACATCGTATACATTTTCTTCTGATTTACTATTTTTTGACGACCCGCGTGGCGGAGCGGTCACCAAACCGGTCTGACACGCAGTGGGTCCCGGTTACTATCCCCGACCAGACGTTTTAGTCGTTAAGTTTATGTCGTTTATATCGAGACCTCTTTTTAGGGTTCCATATCTCAAGGGGTAAAAGGAGAACCCTATAAATAACCGCCTGTCCATCTGTTTGTCACCAGATATCTCATGATTTATATATACCTAATTTAGAAGTAGCAAACAAGCATGCAGTCCATCTGATGGTTAGCGACCACTGTCGCCCATGGATGTGACAAGTGGATGCAACTTTATATAGAACAGAGATTCTTTTTGAAGTCAATCAATGAAGTCCGATGCGTTGCTACTCAAGAGGACGAAATTGGTCGCATCATATCAAAGTGAGCTGGCAAACATACCCTTTCAATGAAACGTAAAAAATCATGATTATTTCATCTGCAGTACTGTTACAAACATTTTTAGTACGCAAAGTACTAATTATTGAGTATAAATATTTTCTTTACGTACTTTTATTAAATGAAAACGACTACGTCATTAGTATGATAGGCCCAAAGGTCTCCCTTGGTTGTAAGGAGCTTACAGTTGAGAGCAAGGATAAAGATAACCTGCACAATGTAGTTCAAAGAAAAAATAGCTGAAATAATGCATTTCTTATTAGATTATTTTGTAAACATAACATAGGTACATTATGCAATGTTATATAGATTTAGGTACTACAATACAATATTCCTCATATATAACTTTGGCAACCCTAGAACAAACGCTCAAACGTTCGCCTCGCGCCCTTGCCATACAAATCGTTCGGAGACGTACGTATTTGGTATTTTTAGACTCTTATTACATTTATTTTAAGACTAAGATAAAGAAAGAGAAAATCTAACAAGATCCTACCTTTTCTTCAATCATTATTAAATAGTAGATTCCTAAAACAAGTGGTTAAGGTGGATTTTTGACACTTCATTTAAATTACTTTAATTTTACTTTTAATTCAAATGTTTTCATTCCGTTTTACAATCAAGGCTAAGTAGAACATAAATTTTGGCATAATCATAGGTATTTCCCTTGCACATATTCTACAGGTTTCGACGTCTCAGGAATCGTAAACAGGAAAAGTTTGCCCAAAAAGATTAAATTGCAATGGCGCAAATTAAGTCTAGATTTAAATTAGACTGCACTAGGTTGATGACTTATTTAAGGCGAATAGATGAAGTTAAACCATGGGCGTACCTATGGTTTTGTTAAAGGAGACAAGCGGTCGGTTAAAAAAATAAAAATGCCAAATATTCATTACCCTTATGCTAAAGAGGGGTCCAGAATAAATAAACTCCGTATATTCTTATCGCCAAAAAATAGCCGTCGCAGGACGCCATACAGCGTGCGTTTATACAAATAATATGCATAAAAGACAAGATTGTGACAGGAACTAAATATATACCATAATAAAAGTAAAGCACTAAGTCGAAATATCAACCGCAACCCGCTTAGTTTTCTTCGATACTTAATATTTCCGAAAAGGTATGGCGCTAAAATAAATAAATACAAGCATCGTCACCCCAACAATCAGGTTTACCTTCGGCTTTAATGCTATCACATAAAAAACGTGGTCACCCTGTTTCGACATTCTTTTCTCTCACTTTCGTCCGGACCCTTAACCTAACCAAACCCCTCTTCCTCTCCTCTTGACATACACGCATGTAAAGAATCTTATGTTACTTCTTTACATTGAAATGAACAATCTCATTCAAATATATTAAAACATAGAAAATTGAAAGGCCTTTTGTTATGGTCTAAGTGTTTATGTACTTATCATTGAAAAGTGTGCTTACATCACAGGAAATACTCGGACTTCCCATGTTATCTAATCTTGCACTTACAGGATGTAAATACTCGATAACGGGAAATTGACTGTTTTCATTTCCTGTAAAAGCATTTCCGTGATTTATAGCAGATAGTGTCGAACAATAAAATTATTCCACTTTTACACTTAATACAGCTGTACAAGTATTTAATACGAAAAAAAAATCCAAATATTAAAGTTGACACTTAATACGGCGACTTAAAAGACAACATTCGTAAAATTAACTGCTATTTTCATTAGCCACATTATAAATTTTCGGTTTATTAAAAAAATGCATATAGGAAATTATCATTAAATAAAATGTTATTAACTTTTCGTTCGTTTTTGTTAAAATTTAAGTGGCTATTTTGTCACTTAATTTTTTTTCGTATTGAAAACTCATACTAAGGCCTCGGAAATAAAACGCGGCGCGGGGAAGGGACGCCCTAGCGTATCGAGCCGCGGCGTCTCGCTCACACGCGCCCCCTCTCGCTCGCACTGCGGTAGTATCTCCCCCGATGTGACGAAATCTCTTCGTGGGCGCCATTCATCGGTGGTTTGTGAGCGTAACAAAGTCGATGACGGTCACGCGGCGACGTGTATGACAATAGAGAGCGTCCGCGCCATTGATTTTAAACAAGATATGAGGGTAATTGACGCGTACATCTAAAGCGAGGTGCGAGGTTTACATGACAATGCTATAGCACTGATATTTTAGTCACAGATATAAGCCTGTATACCATAGATAAACCTAAAACTTTTATTTGGTTTGAATGAAACAGCAGTTTAAATGTGATAGAACGCGAGGTACTGACTTCGTTTTGTTTTGATTACCAGATTTAATCCCGGTTTACAGCAGAATGGTGTCTAACTGCCTTGTTCTTACGTTGATAAGATACAGGACAAATTGTATAATTATTCCAACTTAGTTTTTAGGGGTAGCATCAAGTCTGCAGTCGAACCTATAAAGGTCTTAGGCCTATCCGGAATTGGCCTTATTGATATATTTCCATGCCTGGTAGTTATCACTGAAAATCAGCTGAACTACTAAACTATTCAATTATAACAGAAGTCAACTGTGTTGAGCAAGCACAATGAAAGGAGTGTCATTTACCACAAATGAAAAAAAAAGAATGAACATCAAATAAACCAAGTGTTTTAGATTCAATATGTCCTCTATCTCTATCCGATATCCTCTAGTAAGTTGAAACATATCATTAGGTAAACCTAGCATGTCAGGATACACCAAACCAACATACCAAATCTACAACTTAAACTAACTTATAGATACCAAATATTTCACTAGAATCAGTATGCTGTAGTGAAGGATAACTCACTGATAACAACATGCTTGTGGTGCAAACAGCCCTTCGTCAAGTTACATTATTACAGGCTTTGATATGATTTAGTATACATTGCTTGTTTTAAAATAAATACTAATAATATAATGTACTAGTTACTTACGTTTGTCATTAAAATTAATAACATACTTAATATGTCTATTATTCACCAAACTTCAAACTCATGTAACAAGAAATGCAGTATATTTTGAATCTTAATCAAAAGACAGCTGAATAAAAATCGAAGCTAATTAAACACAAGTGATCTCAGAATAAGTAAAGTTTTGTAAGTAGAGCCACCAAATGCAAAACATTTTTTTATAATAATGGTAAATACAAGTTTTAAGGTGGATCTGACTTTTAATGCAAACTTTTAAGTAATGCGAAAAAAACGGGTCGATCCTCTGAAACTACAATTTTGGTTGAAATGCTGCAACACATTTAGGTAATAATGTCTTATAGTGGAAACAACAGTTTATAGAATTTTTACACACATAGCTAAAGTTGAACATCTAATGGAAATGTTTGTGTAATTGTATCAATTAATGTTTACGTTAGTGGCAGGGTAAGACTGTACATAACAGCAAGTTATGTACAAGCTTGTATACTTGCACGCAACACACATCGAAAACAAGTAGTTTTGGTAGAAAACAGGCCCCTTAAACACATTTATACAACAGGGCATACGCGTAAAATAATAACAGTTATGTTAAGAGTTTAAACATTGAATAATTTTAACTCTTCGGCAATCGACCGCACTACACAGTTCTTGTTTACACTAAATTATGCTAATATTTTATGGTACGACTACGTAATTTGAGAAATAAACATCAAACGATTATCATAACAAGAAAATATGAGCATTTTAGTGAGCCATTAGATCTATTTCGGCACCGACTGATACGAATACGAAAATAATATTATCACTCACCTGTAGTCAGTAAACGTCGGGGCACGAAGCGTAACTGCAATGCACCAGGAACATACAATTACAATTACACCACTGATAATTATTTTACAGAACAGATTATTCAATATTTTACTATTTTCTAGTACTTCAATTAGTCAAGTACTTCAAGTGTCGACAAACCAGTGACAGCTAGTGACGTTTGAAGTACTCCATAGACAGACTGCAGACAATATAATATTAATTACCTTTAATGTAGATAATAAATTATGATAGATTTCTTACTGTAAATTAAAATTGGTTTTTAGAGAAAAAAAATCAAATGTTAAGGATTTGAAATCTTATAAAAGTTTAAAAAAATATAAAAGGAAAAATATATACTTGAAATTATTTCAAAATAATTATACTTGCCCTGCAAATGATTTTGTAAATGACTGTCTTTTTTTTTTAATTCTTGTAAACTGTATTTATTTGTATTTATTTTTCAATTTTTGTAAACTGTAATTATATCTATTAATAAACAAAAATATGCTAAATTTTAGTTAATTATTTATTGAAAACTTCGATCAAATAATTATGTACATATTTGATCGAAGATTGAAAAGTAATAAGTATTGGTCATAGTGTCACAAAATAAACTTAGAGTGAACAATATCAGGTTACTCAATCTTCATTCTTATTTCCGCTTTGACTTGATATAAGGTATCAATGTTACCACTATCATAATAATACCATGAACCTTATAGAAATACGAATATAGTTTTCAAATCCCAACTAAATATTTGTAAATTATGTTTCTCTTTGAATACTATAAACATAAAATATTGCTGGAATATATGTTTTTCATAATTTTATAATTCAATTAAGACCATATATATGTTTAGTGGCGCTGGCAACTTATAATAGCATTATTTCTCTATGGTTATCAGACCATATTGTTTTTTTTCAAGCAGGTGCAGCGGCCGGACGGGCGCCATTTTGTTGCCTACATAACAGTACATTGTGAAGACTGAAAAGTTAATTCTAATTTTTGTGTTATTTTTAGTTTATAAAGTGTTTTGGTGTTTTTCCTTTAATAATTATAGGTAAGTAAAAGTTTGGTACGAGTATTCAGATTCAAATGCTAGTCAATCCTCGGTATTCCGAACTTTGTCATGGACGCTGCTGACTCATTTCGTCAAATTGTGTATGCGTTTCAGAAACTAAAATGCCGGCCGCCGGTACTTTCAAAATCTTCGTCGGGAATCTTACCGATAAAACGACGGACGCCGATCTCAGGCCGCTGTTCGAAAAGTTCGGTACGGTCGTAGAATGCGATATCGTCAGAAATTACGGTTTCGTGCACATGGAAAACGAGCAAGTCGGCCGCGAAGCCATTCAGAACCTAAACGGAGAGCTAGTTCATGGTCAAGCTATTAAAATAGAAGCGGCCAAGAGCCGCAAGGCACCGTCGACGCCGACCACTAAAATTTTCGTTGGTAACCTTACGGACAAGACGCGCGCGCCCGAAGTCCGCGAGCTGTTTCAGAAGTACGGCACGGTCGTCGAGTGCGATATCGTTCGTAACTATGGCTTCGTGCACTTGGACGCGACGGGCGACGTGAACGAAGCGATCAAAGAGCTGAACGGTATGATGGTGGACGGTCAGCCCATGAAGGTGCAGATGTCCACCAGTCGCGTGCGCCAGCGGCCCGGCATGGGCGACCCCGAGCAGTGCTACCGCTGCGGCCGCGGCGGCCACTGGTCCAAGGAGTGCCCCAAGGCGATGGGCCCCGACCGCAACGGTTTCCGCGATCGAGCGTTCGGCCGCGACCCCTACCCCCCGCCGCCGCCGCCGCCCTTCCTACGCGATCGCATGATGGGAGGATTTGGGGTAACGCGTTCTCTTATTGTCTCACCGCCGGTTCCGTACCGCCACCGCATCACGTAGGCCGAGCGTGGACAGCCCCTCCGCGGTACCTAACTCGGACCGACGCTTCCGATGGGTTCGGTGATGCTACAAAATAATCCCTGTCATAAAACTAAAACAATCATCTCTGCTTCAAACCGCTCCTAGACCGATATTGCATGCTTCGAATCCTCAAACGGGCCTCCTCGGTCGCGTCGAACGGATAGCAAAGTTCATCGTTAGGGATGCCTTTTATTCATTTGTTTTTAATGTTTGATCGGTATTACATGTTTGTTTTTGTACATCGTAGGATCCATACGATGGGTACTACGAGCGCGCACGTTTCGACTCGCCGCGGGAGCTGTTCGAGCGGCGCTACCCGGTATCATCGCGCTCCGAGCTGAGTTCGTCGCGGTCTCGCGGGGAGTTCGTGTCGCCGCCGCTCCGCCGCGAGCCCATGCCGCCGATGCCGAGCCTGCCCCCGCTGCGCAGCGGCATGGGATCCATGAGGTCGTCGTATGATGCTATGTTCAGCAGACGGAGTCCCCCGCGCGGACCACAAATGTCCCGGGGGTGAGATTTAATCGTCACTTGATGTGGTTTCCCCTTTAATTACCTACTTTTGTTGCCACGCTCGTAACAATTAGTGTACGACAGTAATTTTGAGTTCACTCCATTGTGTTCCGATAACTCCTTAAATACTCCGTCAACTTCACTGTAAATAATTCCACAATCCTGTCACCATGTAACTGCACATTCTTAGTTCACAAAGTTAGAATAGATTCCATTTCCTTCAATTTGAGATCTCAAAATGTTTTAACAACATGTTTTTGTTGCTGCAGGTTGTATGAAGATTTTAGCCGTGACACATTTGATGATAGAAGGTAAGAAGACTAATTACTATCCTTGGCTGTAGTAACTCCTACCATCTTGTAAATCTTAAGTTTTGTTTGGTAATTTGTGTTTGCCGTGACAGAAGATTGTCTCGACACTCCCTACGTACAATGACCTAACTGCAAAACACAAATTTTACAGGAGAGCGTTTTGAAATTTTAAACTTATGTTTCTCCCGATCTGTTATTACTTATGTATCTCCAGATCTATTTAATGTAGATAGTTGAAGTTTGGCACAGATATTTTATTTGAGGTAATTTAAATAAGTAATAGCTAATTATATTAAATAAATATGTTTTTATAAATAAATCACATACTTAATTGTACGTCGGATAAACTCGAGCTAGAAACATTTTATGGGATTTCGGCAGGAATTAAGATGTTTTCAACCTTATACTTTTACTCAAACGAAGGAGTATGATGGTCGCAAGACCATTACCACAAAAAACGAAAATCACGTATCTACCACTTAGGCGACTGTACGTAGGGAGTGTCGATCTTTCACTGCAACAACAAATAGAAATGCGGTTAAACCAGGTCCCTGGTTGTAGAAAAGTCAATAAAAAACTTATTTCTTATATTAATATAAGAATGTGTGTGCTGACACTACCATGTAATCAGCTCTATATTAACTGATTACTATTGAAGCTCTGCTGCTTTGACACCAAGGAACAATAAGAAAAGAATAGATTGTGAAATCGTTGTTCAATTATATTTGCCTTTGTGATCAGGTTAAAGTATTAGGTTGTAGTAATTTTATCACAACCAAAGTTAAATTTTATAAGCTTTAGTTGTTATTACACCTTATAAAGATGTCTACTACAACTTAGTTTTCTTGTGTTGTAATATTATAATCTTGTTTGCAGGCCAGGCATGCGTGGACCATCACCCTCCCGGAGATACGCGCCTTACTGAGACGGACATGTATAGATAGTAATATTGCACAATTCGCCAATCATCTAGTGTGATCATAATTGACTGTCCAATAAATCTGATAGATTATGGACGATTATTTGGTAAAAGGTGACTGTCAGTGACTGATTTGCAATTTTTCATAGACATAGTGTGACTGTATGGTTGCGTAAAGAGTATGTATTGAGATTGAATGTAAATAAGTTTAATAAATATCATTTTTAAGTACAGTTTTTGTTTTTATTTTCTAAACTACAATAAAGCACGTGTACATTTTATAATAAATTAATTGCAAATACTAGGTGGTAACCCATTTTTTAGTAGATATTCAATAATCTGAAAAGAATGACGACATTAAATGTTTGATATTTTCTAAAATAAATTCAATACATTGAAATTTAGTTAATATTTTTGAATATACAAGCTAATTTGACAAATGTCGTAACGGGGTAACGTTGCTCTAGCAAGAAAAATTCTAAACGAATTATCGGAGAGTGGAAAATTGCGCACGAGCCCTTAGCTTATATTTCTGCGCTAAAAATATAAGTATGTATGATCCGCCGTTTTTTTAGTCATTTGAATTAGGTCGGATAACCAGCGTTTGTTACTGTTTTGATTTTTGTTTATATAATTACTTAATGCGACATATTTCACACTGGATGTTTGTCTTAAATATTTTTTTGAGTCAACGCACAAATTTTTGGTTAACACCTAAAGATCTTAGGTTGAGCCACTTTCTTGTATGATGACGTCAAAGTTAGGACGCCGTTTTTTAAATTTAATTCAAATTATTCGAAATCGCATGTAAAGCATGCACTTTTGATTTTTTGTATAGTAATTAGACACTCCGAGAAGTAGTACACTCCTAGAAGGACCGAATACAGTTTCCGGTGACCATATTTTCTTGTTAAGGCGCTATGATACTTTTTTTTTTTAATAAACCGCGATTACTTGAAAACTATAAATATGTTTTAAGTTCTAATTTCGTCACGAATACGCACTAATTAAGAGCTATTTGTGCATGTTTATTCTAGAGACGCACATACAATAGTATTTGAGATACGCAATTTTGCAAAACATTACCGCAGCAGGAAACGCAATATCTCGAAAACCTAAAGATGCGCAAATTATATTTTTAGCCCACAAATTTGCACAAATATAAGCTATCTGCTCATGCGCAATTTTTCACTCTCCGATAATTCGTTTAAAACTTTTATTGCTGGAACAACGTTACCGCAGCAGGAATCGTTTTTTCCGTTTATTTCAAAAACTATAATATGCACAATTTTTTTATTCGGCGCACATTTACAGCAGATTGAGCACTAATTATAGGTCCCACTCAATATCACTTAGCTGTTACTTTCTTGCTGGGGTAACGGACGCCAAAAATGACTTATATTCATTTTTCGAATAAGCAATTCTTTTATATCATCGTAAGAGTATTCATAAGTAATGTTTATGCACAATTTCAAACCTAAATGTGACTGTTCACAATTTAGTATCATTCAATTTCATCAAAATTTTATTTCTTTGTTGTTGATTTTGCAACAATAGTGTAAAAGCTCAAAGTCCAAGGTTTCTAATGTCATCTGAAATAGTGATGTGCCACGCCACTGTCTAATGTGACATTGTCAGGTCTAGTATTAGTATAAATTCCATCAATATCCTCACCAACGCAGTACCACCAAAAGGCCAGTTACAAATAAAACAACGAAATCCCTTTAAACTTTAATCACTCATACACTCTCTTGCACGGGTGGCTCGTATCCTTCCGGCCTCTCCGACTTGTCTCCAGCTTCACCCCTCTTCCCGCTACCACCCTCGCCGTGGAGCTCCATCAACTTGGAGATCTCGAATCGCGGTCTCTTCAGCACTTTCACCTGGAAATATTGACTGATTTGTAGGTATTTTCTAGTTGGGTCAGTAGGGGAGTAGTTGAAAGGTTGTCAGCGGTAAATCAAAAGGGAACATAAGTTATCATCACATATGTTGTCATTGCGAGCTAGGTGTGTCATCATAGGTATAATGTAACTCCAAAAAATATATTCAGAACGCAAAAATAATTTTCAAAAAGAGCCTAAACTAAATAAAGAACGTCTGCCAATCTTCCTTTAATACCATATACAAAATAACACCATAGTTTCTTATGAAATAATTACATATGCAGTTTCACTGATCAAAACAAGTAAATAAAACAAAACTATGATATGGAAGTGTCATTATCTCTGGTGGTCACTGCCGTCCATGGTCATCTGTAACCAACTCCATATAGAACAGGTTCTACCTGAAATCAATTACAGATGCATTGCTACTCCTAAAAGTAGGCAGTCAGTCACATATGGAAGTCAATTGGCAGCCACACCTTTCCAACATAACGCATGAACTGCTTTACTTTAGAAATAAGTGTGATGGTATCTCTCCGACCAAACTGTATAGGTTAATTTTTAATTATTATTTTTTTGTATAGTGATGCCAATTTTTCTTTATCAGACGTCAGCAGATTAACATTTTTTGTGCCTATTACATTCCCACTAGTGGCTTAACACGTTGCCTGTCCGTGCATTACATATAATGCATTTCAGATCCAGCAATGACGTCCGTGCATTACATTTAAT
>DWNE01000739.1:0-25987 GCA_018249875.1 Cecropterus toxeus | reverse complement strand
ATGAAGTTGCTTACAAATGTCCATGGGCGGCAGTAACCACTTACCATCAGGTGGGCTGCTTGCTCGTTTGCTATTTCGTATTTATAAAAAAAGGTATCACCTCCATACCTATTTCTAGCGTGAAGCAATTCTTGCGTTGCGCAGGGAGAGTGAGGCTGCCAGCTCACGTTCATACGAGGCGACTATTTTAATCATAATGAGTAGCAACGCATCTGTGATCGACTTCAAATAGAGCCCCTGTTCCATCTGAAGATGTTTATGCTCCATAAGCGGCAACAACCACATAACATCAGGTAAACTGTTTGGTCGTTCGCTACTTCAATTTAATAAAAAAGGTGGACTGTTCGTTTTCTACCTCAATATCCTTTTTTAATTAATTTCTTATATTATTTAGAAGTAAAACAACATAATAGTAACAATCGCCTATTTAGATCAAGATATTATACCGAGAGATCTTTTTATACTAGTCGCTTTCAAAGCTTATTGCACAAGGGACATAAAAATTACAAGATAGAATATTGTCATTTTCATGGCAAAAATATCTGGGTTTTGTTATTCGTAAAGTCAAAATAGTTTTTTTTTATATAGTAAACTATATAAAAACTATTTAGACTAATTAGACTAAACTAATTAACTATTTAGACTACAAAGAAACAAAACAAAAGAGCAAGCTGTGAATTTGATGGTGTGTTGCCAATTCCGCTTGTGTGTTGTAATTTAGCCCAGATAAGACGACGCGTGGCGAAATGGTCACCGTGCCGGTCTGACACGCAAAAAGTAAGGTTTAAACTATCAAAATTTTGTCTACGAATCCTATTGAAAAATTATTAACCTGGGAACACTTCCTACTAAGTGCTTTAGAGGCAGAAGTTACTATCGGTCTAACACATAATTAAGCCAACAACGTATGAGCTACTTTCTACTGATATTTCAATTTTAGGGCATTTACGCATTTGCGACAAAAAAAACGTTTACTTAATAAAATTTGTAATTAGCAGTATTCTAATTTAACTGTTGAATTAACAGATTTTGTTAAGGAATTCAAGTATTTGAATAGCTCTAATTTAACAAAGTATTTTATATAACTGGTTCAAACAACGTTTGTAGATGCCCTTAATATTAAATGTTTCGGGACCTAAGTAAATTTGAGTTGAAGGAGAATTAGACGTAAGAATGCGTTACTCAAATTCACTGACTTGTCTCACTGATAACAATATTTTATTATGCTAATAATAATGACAATGATAATCAATTAATAGTGGTGACAGGTAAATTAGAAGGCAAGAGACTTCGAGGACATAGCCCGAAAAGATGGTTAGAACAAGTATCACATCATCTAGAGATACCAGCTAGCGCGGCAACACCAGGCCACTGACCGCAACAAATGGAAAGGGACTAAGTAGGGGGTACCCGTACTAAGTCGATCTAACACAGCAGCACGCTTAGTTTTACTTCATACTTAATAGTTCCGACAATGTATAACAGCATCAAGCATCGCCACGTCTACAATCAGGCTTACCTGCGATTGTTGATGTTTCATATCAATACTTAGAAAAAACTAATGTATCCTTTCAGAGATAACATGAGTATGAATTGTGCATTTGTAGATTATATGATTTCTAGTGAAGGTGAAGGAAAACATCTTGAGGAAACCTGCACATCTGAGAGTTTTCATAAAAAAAAGAGTTCTCAAAGGTGTGTAAAGTCTACCAATTCGCACTTGGCCAACGCGGTGGACTATGGCCTAAAACTCTCACTCTGAGGGAAGACCCGTGCCCAACAGTGGGACAATAATGCGTTGACGAGACGAGTATTTCTAGTATATTGCATGTCACTGCCCTTTTATGAAAAGGGTTTGGAAATAGTAGGTATTTCATTACTCTCGCTTACCGCTAATCCTCTTGAGCGTGGAACAAGAGGCTTAGTAAGCAAATTTCAAAGTGAGCACGGTTCTCGTCAAAGGTTAATTTTGTTTGTACTGAGCACAATACAAGTTTACAATGTGTGAACAGAACTTGAAGATTCGTTCGTAGATATAGATATTCGGATGAGATAGAGGATAGACACCAAAATTGTAAGATTGTAATCTTTTCTTTCCATAGCGACATAGAGAGTCCTAGTATTTCTTGTGTTGTTAGAGTCAGGACTACCCAGAGTATTATTATACTCGTTTTTATATTGCACAGCGAGAACGAAATATCGCAAAATTTCGCCATATTTGAGACTGCTCCTAATACCGTAGTCTATTGTTAAGCGAATTAGTTATGAAGATTTCGTACACGACAAATCAAATATAAATGTTCCGTTTGTGTTCTAAACACCCAAACTTTTTTAAACACCAAAAATACGAACACAATTTTGTTACACAAAATCCAGACTTCGCATTAAGTCTCTTTTATTCTCAACGCGACATGTGGAATTCTAATACATTATTTAGTTCCCCTGATCAACCGTTGAATTCTAGCGCGTCATCTCTCACCAGGCAGTAGAACCAATTGAGTTTGGCCGGTGAGCAGCCACCGCCACCTTTTTGTAGTGTGAAGCAGTTCTTGCGTTTCGGTGGAAGGATCATTGCCGGCTCACTTATAAACGAGACGATCCGAGGACTATGATCGACTTCTATATGAAATCGCTTACAGATGTCCATGAGCGACAATCACCACTCACCATCAGATGGACAGCATGCTCGTTTGTTACTTCAATCTGATAAAAATATAACATGGAGATTGTTGTAACAAAAGGTATACAAATAATAAAAATAAAAAGTCACATGGCAAAAGGGCATATCCCCGGATTAGGAGACCGTGTATATGGTGCCGGAATACATAAAAAAGATTATCATCACTCTTGTCACATAAAAAAACGGTTAAGTGCGAGTCGGAGTCACGTACGAAGGTTTCCGTACCATTATTTACGAATATTCTGTGAAAATTTGAAGCGTCTACCTGTTACCGTTTTTAATATTGAGCAAAAAATACGTTTATTGTATGGGGACCCACCTTAATATCTATCACGGTTTACGAGACACAGCCTGGAGACAGACAGACGGACAGACAGCGGAGTCTTAGTAATAGGGTCCCGTTTTACCCTTTGGGTACGGAGCCCTGAAAATGAGATGGTGTGTATCTGTGTTTTATTCAATCACACAAGAACCAATAGACCGATTTACATGCAATTTTGCATCTACAGTCAGTCTACAGGCTTCTTTTGATTTCGATATCTCTCGCAATATAAAGATGGCTATTATTTTAGTGACGTCACTACGCCTTTTGGTTTCAAACTTTCATATTTCCATTTTAAATAAGAAGAGAACGCTTAAAATTTGTAATATTTTGATGCATACACGCGGTTATCGTTTAATTTTCTATTCAGATGGTCCTTATCACTTTACATGTACCTACAATGGTTAGGTTAGTAAGTAAAACAGTAAAACCTAATTTTTTTTGGTACGTAACGGAGCAAGAGCAGTTCAGCTAATGTACTTATAATCAAAGATCCGTGTTGAAAATCACTATATACATATTTCTACATATGTAAATATTTATGTAAATTGTGTATAGATATTTTTTGCAATACCTGCCTACTGATTTTACAAACATATAAATAAAATATTAGATACAATTGTGTTTAGTATCTATCCTATTTTTATGGATGCTTGACTCCTCAATAGAATAATCATCAATCATCAATCAGGTCAATTCAATTCTTAAATAGATGTGAACGTATCTACTGCTGTATTATATAACGTTTCACATGTATAATATTATCTCAGAGCGTATAACACGCATTCGATTCCTATTTGAGGTAATTAATTTTCTAAGTTTTTCTCGCGATGAAGTGAAGTTTCCAGAACTGAAGTTTCCAGGAATTAATGCAGGTAATCTTCGATTCTCTTCCAGGTACTAAGTATTAGTATGGTTGAAAGGTTCTTGCAATTCTTTCAGTTATCTTTAAATTATATTTCTAATTTTACTACTATTTTATTCTGTAAATATTGAAATTCAAACAAGAAGATATTATATTGTATTCTTGAAACCATTCTAAGATAAT
This sequence comes from Cecropterus toxeus, assembly GCA_018249875.1. Taxonomy (NCBI): domain Eukaryota; kingdom Metazoa; phylum Arthropoda; class Insecta; order Lepidoptera; family Hesperiidae; genus Cecropterus; species Cecropterus toxeus. The sequence continues at coordinate 21,937 of DWNE01000739.1, read as the reverse complement.
AGTAATTGATTTTATGTATATAACAAAAATTCGTATGTTTTCGAGATTCGACAAAATCGCTTTCGTGCGTCAATATAAAGAGATATAGTATAAGAGTTAAATTACGAATCACAATACAATAAAGTTCTATAGCTCAATGTTTACATGTATGTGTATAAAACATTCAACACCCAAAATTTCGTAAGCACCGTACTAGCGTAGTGCACGGTGCGGCGCGACGCGCCGGGCGGGCGGCTACGCACTTCCCAGTGCAGTATTGATCGGCGGCCGTGACTCCGCCGCCCTTGCCCGACATTCAACCGCCCCGTCCCACTGCCGCCCGCTGCAAGCGCTATCTACCCACTAGACATCTCGTTGTCTATACAGAATTGGGGTTTGGCTCCAGTGCCTACGGGTGGAAATTAATGGAATTCGACGCGTTCAAATTGTTGCGCAAGGACTATAGACTTTGATTTTTTGTGATTAGAATTGTATACGAGGCGTTCATCTTAGTTCATGTGATCGTCTTCAGGTAGAATCCCTCTTCAATATGGAGTTCATTATACATGTCCATGGGCGGCAGTGATCATTTACTATCAGGTGAACTGAAAATTTCTTTATTACTTTTTAATTTTAATCTAATAAAAACAATATAGAAATATATTGTTAAGAAATAAAACTATATTTATGATCTTTATCACTCTTAATTGGATCACCTCACATTGACATAAAATAGTAAAGAAAATATATTTCATTTAATTTATATAGATTACTTAATGGTTTTATCACATTTTCTATTGCATGTGATAGATGAAACATCAAGATTAATCGAAATTAATTCCTTAACAATTAGTCATAATTACAAGTAATATTCCGTAACATAATTTAGTATCATCTTTACAAAGGATGACTGTGCCATGATGAATGTTATTCTCGCTTATATTCTTATAGTACGTACACGGAAGGGAACTACGGCCCTGACGACATCTGTTCAAATAGATTAGTTTTCTAGTGTAACATTGTGTATCGCCAATGGTATTTTGATTATATCTTACCTAGCTTTCTAAATATGATTCAGTTAATACACACATATATATATACATATATATCTATACTGAGTTAGTTAGATATTTTTTTGGAATTCGCCTAAAATCCGCCCATATTTTAGATTTAATATAAATGTCCCTTTCGATAAGTAAGATCCATAAATTTTGTACCTACATCCTTGGAAAATGTTTCTAAGAAATATTGTAACGAATGGCCGTGAGCATGTATGCCAAATTCACATCAATATTCTTACAAAGTTCTACACTTTCAAAGTGTACCCAGTAGAGCACAGTGGCATTCCTTAAGATATCAAGGGGAAGGGGTGTGCTCCCTAAGGATAGCCAAAACTGTATGCATACGCATAGATATTCACGATCCTCACCCTCATGACCAAAGCACCCTAGTAACTTTAATTCCGTTATTACGTCGAAGGGAATGCGCAGAGGGCGCCGTGGCAAATTTAACTTCCCCCGACCTTTTTTTGGAAGAAAATAAAACCAAGCAGCTTTTTAGGGTTACGTAGCCAAATATGAAACCCTTAATTTTATCCTGGCCGTCTATTTATTCCATATGTCACAACCATTGCTCGAAGACTATAGATGTAATATATAGTAGGGTAAGATAAGTGTTTAGATAAAGACTAGAACTAATAAAATACTCGCTTTTTCGCGCAGCTCCGCCCGTTTTGGTCAGGTGTACTACAGTAATGATTATCTCATGTGAATAGACCGTATCGTGCTTGTATCGTATCCGTGCCCGTATCGTGTGAGTATAGACCGTAATTATGCCAAATGTCAGCGAAATCAGACAAGTAGATTTTGTGTAAAATAATAACAAACACGCTCAAGATACTTAACTATAGATGTACATTACTATTTGGAGCGTAGGTTTTAAAACTGTTTGGACAGAGATTAAAATTAAACAACAAAAGCTTAATCCTGCGACGCTCGCTTGTAAAACTTATTTTAAAGGTTCATATTCAACAAAATAATTTATTGAGCAATTAATATTAGATACAAGTTATTGTGGTGTTCTATTTATGTTACTATGAGTAATGAGTGGTGAATTTTCGCAATCTTTCCCTCCTTCAAAGTGACCTTGCCGTAGGTCAGCAGACTCATTATAAAAGTGAACGCGTGCTCACTTTATGTTTAATGTGTAGAGTTCGTCTGTACATTTTTTTAAACAAAAAATATTTAACCATGGTATTAAATAATCAGCTGTGTAAGATGATAACTTGATTGACAACCCGCGTGGCGGAGCGGTCACCATACCGGTCTGACACGCAGTGTATTCCGGGTTCGATCCCCGGCCAGCAGACATCTGAATGATGGGTATTAATTTCTGTTCTGGGTCTGGGTATTTGTGTAGTCGTCTTTGTATGTGTCCATAACACAGGAGGATATACTAGTGTGGAGCTATGAGTGTAGAAAGCGATATGTCTGTTGAATAAAAAAACAGTAAGCGTCCGTTCAAAAATAGTATTAATCTGCTTTAACAAGATAAAATAAATGAATTAAATTATAATTAGTATTTTACAAGCTGTTACTCGCGCTTTCCTATAAACGAAACAATTTGTGCAATGCTTATCTCTACTTCCTTACTAATATTATAAATGCGAAAGTAATTCTGTCTGTCCATCTGCTACGCTTTCACGCCTAATCCACTTCGATGTAAACATATTTTACTAGATCTGTCTATGTATATATATATATACATTCGTCAAATCCTTTAAGAAGTGTTGTCTATTAGTTCGTACTTGGCCCGTATTGTCCGCTATGGCCTGAAAATTCGACCCTAAATCTTATATTCTTAAGATTGATAAGACAAGTGCCAAGTTAAGGGAAAAATGAGATCATAATGATGCGTGTTTGTATTAAAATTAAACTTAAATTAAAAACTAAATCTATACTAATATTATAAAGCAGTAGAGTTTGTTTGGTTGAACACGCTAATCTCAAGAACTACTGGTTCCGACATTTTTAGAATATTTAGCATTATATAGCATCCCAGCCATGAGAAGCCGGGGCGGGTTGCTAGTGATGTATATTTTATATTGTAAAGGATATTTATTTTAACAGACAAACAAGAGCTGACAATGACCCTCAACAAAAAGTCTATAGCGTAAAAGGATTTATACATTGTCTCATTACGCCTACCCCACTGTCGGTTACTTTACAGTTGATTGCGCTCTAAATCCTGTCCCCTTTTCTAATAACAAAAACGAACACCAAGTTATAACAAGTTCATAAAAAGATAGACACAATAAATATAATTAGTTAAGGGACAGAAATATACAATAATAATGATTTAAAATAATGATTCAATCGTTATGATCAGAAATATAGATTTAGTTATAAAATAAAGTTAAGGTGCAACCGAAAAGACATACATTTAGAAACAAAGCTCAAAAGCTAAATATACAGAAAGTTACGTGGACCAACAAATGTACATATATACCTAATACCTATACCTGCAATGGAATATGTGGTTCATTTCCGTTTTTAGTCACCAACTAGGAGACAAGACCGAGATCAGATTGCGATACTCATATAATTATATATTATCAACTTACCTCATGACTAAATTCAAGAATATAACAGCTTTACACGGCTGTAATACAAAAGTAGGCGTGGCCGTCCGTCATTGCAAGGTAATCACTACAGCTTCGTCCATACCACCCTTAAAAATTCTGCCAGTAGGTACCTGTTACAATTTTCTCATGATCTCAAATTTCCTACAGATTGGCACACGCAGTAATGGAACACATTTTGGCAACAATACATGTAGGTAATATAAGTACAGTATAAAGCAATAGAATCGTCAAATCAACATTTACATTAATTTGTTTCACCGTCTAAAAATTAATGCGTCATGCATTTATTTTACTTCAAGTAAACAAACTCTACTGTTAAAACAAGTATCTATATTGCGTTATTGTTAAATAATCAAAACTTGTTATATATCAACGTTATTAATATAAAAAATCAAATAATCTTAGAAACTTTAGATAATTAACTTTTCTTCGAAATTGGTATGATATCATTCAAGGTTAAATTACATGAAAAATGTAGCATAATATGATAATTTGCAATTTAATCGAATACCTTGTTTTTATTTGCATTGTATCGCAATTGTTCAACCTATTAACATACTAAATAATATATTATTCAGTAAAAAATCGGTTGATTTGCATAAGTATTCAGTTTCCGTAATAAATACGAAAAAACATCTCGATGTAAACATTTTTGCTTAGCCAACGCTGTGCTATTATAGTTACGTATGTTTAGTGGCATTGAGAACTAATAATAATAGGTGAACTTGACATTGAGAGCACGGGCTCGTCATCGTAACGAGACTCTCCATCTCTACCGCACCATGCTGGAATGTTGGGGTAGGAAAAGGACAGATAAGGAATCTTACTGTGTACGCGACTGTTTGTAGGTCAGTCGTGTGTTTGTTCCGAACGATAGTCAGAAAGTCGATTGGAGGTTATACGTGGTTATTTATTTATACTTCAATTTATGAGTGCATGCGAATGAGGAAGATGCTTATAGAAGTCATTGCTAATTTACCGACTGGACCATGCACGTTGCACTTAGCAATTCTCCACGGAACGACAATAGTTGGTTATTTTCCGGTTATATTATTGCTGTTTTTTTTAGGCGTTTAAGGTTTTAACATTTAGCACAATGTAAAGTTAGATACTCACCTATTTTTTGTTTGTGTTCCCACAGATCGGGAAGGAAAATATGATTTAAGTAATTTTTAATAAACCTATTTGTTACCTCAAAATATTACATGAAATCATAAATTATTCGCTTTACATTGAAGAAAAGTAATTAGGTACATTTTATTTACTAGGTACATGCAACGTTACGAAAATTGTTAATGGACTTTGGACAAATTACTCAATAATAAATAATTCTCATTCAATGAAGGATAAATAAAGTAACTGCCTGTATTAGTTTTGCATTTAACTACACGGAGTGTATTTAAATCTTATTAATATTATAAAGCTATTATAATTATAAACAAAAGCTTGTGAGGATATAATGTGTATACTATGTCTATATATCTTAGATTAACACATGGAATTTTCATTGCTGTAGTAAATGTAGCCGAATCGGGCAGAACCGCGGGAAACATCTACTCTGCAATAAATCAGTAAAGTACCCTTAAAATACGTTTAACGTAACGCTAATGAATTAGCTGGAATACTTAATCCATTACATTACAATAATCCAAATTCCAGCTGTTTCCTCAGTTGCCTCTTTACAATAAGTATAAGTGTTTATCTTAACATTACTACTTATTTTTACATGTATTTAGAAATATAAGTGCAGCAATCCAAACATGCATGACACATGAATATGTATAATATGGTAGGTACTTATATTGCGTTGCGTGAAATTGATCTCTAATTTTTTTATTTTTTTTTAACTTGTGCTGTATCTGTATATCATCAAAATGTCCCAAATTTATACTTGAACTCAGTGTTTTTATTTAGGCTCATTAATTCCTTGCATTAAGAATATAAAAAGAAGCAATCACTTTAAATTTTATCCCTATCACCCATTTTCACGATACAAGTTTCATGCATGTTACAATAAATATGTATTAGGTATACTTAAAAGTAAAATTGACTGACATGGTGTGAACAACTTGTTACTATCTTGTTCTAATAAGCAAGTTTTACATTCAAATTTATTTTGTTGAAAACAGCACATACTTACGATATTTTCATTAGAAAATACCAATGGAATACAAGAAATGCATTAGCAATTCTTGTATTCCATTGGTATCTCTCTTCATTTGTAATTGTGGATGCAGCGAGCGAGTGTGTGTTGATCGTTTTTTCTTAACGTATAAAAAATTACATTTCATAATCGGGAGTAACATGGACACACACAAAGGTAGGTACTCGAGTACACGGACTTTCAGGCCTAGAAAAATCCAAATTAATCGTGATTATCTGGCCAGGCATGGCACCCGGAATCCACTGAGTGGCAGACCGGTATGGTGACGATTCGTGACGCTTGTTGTCGATCATAAAAGAAAAAAAAAACCATTTTTATTAAAAGCTTTAATTTAACTTGCAATGTTTGTATGTATGTTTGGGTCAAATTTTGCAAGCTGAATTTAACCCATTTTCAGTGTTCGATTGAGCTGAAATTTGGAATACACATTAAGTTCTGACAATGCAATTAAATGTAATCAATATTGTTGTAATTCCAAAATGGCCGCCGCAATAAAATGACGGAATACATATTTTTGTCCAACCCATACAATACGGGTATCAAGTGAAAAAGCTTAATTTGTAGAATTTAGTACATATACAGAAAAAGCTTGTTTTTAAACAAACTGTAAGATGTTTGACACTTGGATGAATAATGCGACATCGCAAATACATGTACCTACTATTTGAAGCAATCGTCACAGGCACGTATAAATATTTGTTAAGACAAGGCCAATTTGAATGCAATATTCTCCTGGGATAATTGTATAACTGTAAATCTTTTAATCGACTTTTTTCTTATCAAAGTTTGCATTAAATAATTGCTTTTAATTTATGCGTAAACTGTTTATTGTAATCCTAGATTATTGAACTTCAATTATTGTATTAAATTAGTTCCATTGTACTTTCGAGCAAACGGCTTGTTTGCTTGAAAGTACATATAGATACAGTGTACAGTATACATAGTTTATAGAAACTGAAAGTTAAAGCGTTCTCTAGTAGCATTTTCGTGAGTTTCGTCGTCACCTAAAAGCCTTGAGGCCTACGTAGTTCAGGAAAATTCCGCTAGATGGCTCCGTCTCCAGCAACTTTAACTTGAAAGGTTTAAGCGTTTAACATAAGATGGAGCCACTTGTATGGCACAGACTTCATACTAAGTGAAATAAATCAATTTACAAACCTACGAATTTAAATTCAAAAGAATGTTAAAATTGAAATGTAACGAAATGGAAATAATATGAAAATGATAATATTACGGCTTAATCTTTCTTGTAGTCATAATTGGTTCAAAAACTTACACAAACTAAGAGTAAAATAAGAATATAAACTAACCTATGTAATTAATAAGATTTAAATATAATAATGTAAAAATATTAAATAAAATTTATCACTGACATTACACTTTTAGGGAACTCCTTTATTCTAATAAAATATAAAAATTACGTATTACAAATTTTTACGTATTTACATTTTGAACATTACGTTTGCGGTCTGAAAAAGTCATGTAGTCTATTCGTAGTTATGTCAGCCTTTTAATTATTGACTACTCTTAATAAGTACTGCATGCTTAGGGTTGCAAAAACCTTTCATTAAAAAATGGAGAGAAAATATTTACAATCAATTTAACATTTAAATTTAATTGAAATTATGTGCATGAAAATTGTTATAAATGAAAGTTTCAATTCTTTTATTAAAATTAATAGAAATAGTATTTCGGTCTACAATATAATAAAAGTCTTTTATCAAGTATTAAATGTTCTTTGAAGTAATTCTTGAATGTAACTGACATTTACATAATGAAATAATATCATAAAAAACATGATTTTACGATTATTAAAAGATAAAATGGCAGCATATTTGCAGCCCTGCGGCGAGGCGGCCTCGCGGCGAAGTGACGCACGCGAGCCTCACGCGGTCGTCGCTCCCCGTTACAGAAAAAATGACGTTCTTGACTCACTTTGTTTATTACACTCACCCGCGTTTACGTCATTTCTTATTTATGTTAATCCGTATCTTTTACGCACGTGTTCAACTTCACCCGTAAATGAAAAGATAACTAAGAAAGAAAACAGAAATGCACGCATACTTACGATACACTGAGCTGTGAAAGTTCAATCACCCGATCGCAGGCACATTTGGTGCGTTTAAATATAATTCATCAATGAACTGTAAATCTTTACTAATATTTTTAATAACAATGAAAAGTCAGATAGCTCATTACAATAAGTACATGAATTCAAAACAACAGACAATCTGGCAGACAGTCGTATATGTATTATTTATTATGTATAAGTTTCATTAAAATATTTGAACATTAAAAGAGAAAACAGATTTTTTTAATCTTAGAGATAAGCAAATCATATTTTACATCCACGAAAACATAATGAAATAAAAAGAAAGCAGAAAACGTAAAAAAATATATCTGCAACTCTTAAATAATTCGTAACGATAGTAGTGAAGCTTGTTGCTGACTCTCTCTTTCGAGAAAATCATGGTCTTCTTCGGCAACTAAAAGTGTTAGAATTGGTAGTAATATATTGCGATTAAACTGAAACAAACTTCCATGTGTCTTTCTGGAAATTACAAATGAATCAGAGCCGTTGACAACTGCAATGATTTGTGATACAAACAGATCTTAAACATTAACTTCTATATATTATACTCCTAAATATTTTTATTTAATTATTTACTATCAACAATAAATAATAACGTTAAATCAATTTTAATTATAAATTTAATTCTATGAAAGTTCTTGCTACTCGATAACAGGTGGCGGTAGTAGGTTACGAATAAAACAAGTATGATAAATAGTTGTTTATTTTTAAACCCAATAACAGTACATTAATATAATAATAGCATCATAGTGTATATTTTAAACCTTGCCTTTGCATTTATATTTTGAACGTATGCCCAAACCAAATTTGGAGGTAACGGTGTTTAAATTTATTATGAGTAAGTATTCATAGATACCCATGTCATTTTGACTTAAATATTTTACTTTATACTATGTTTGTAGAATTTATTAAAGTGATAGGATATTTTTCAATCTTTTTCTATGCGATGTGTCAAACTCTTTATCTTCCAATTCTACATACTTTCCTTTTAAATACCATAAAAAGTATTATTTTAAGATTTTGAATTTCGAACATGATACTAAACGAGCATTCAATATCCGCAACAGCTAACCACTCGAGATGTACTTATTTACATAGAGTTCAATCGAGCGGTAAAACTGCGACGTTAATAATCCACGAGACCTTCGCGCATAATATCGATATGATAGCAATGTAATAAAATAAAACAGTTTGTTGGAGAAGGGCGGGCGATATCGTAATTGTGGCCAACGCCGACGATAGCGGAGTTGCAACCTTGCAGAGTTTGTTGCTCCGGGCGGCGGGCGCGGGGCGTCAGTAACCTCCACGCTCCCGACATGCTACGATAGGGTACGATAGGCTACGATGCATTAACTGCGAGTACTACTACTATTCATAGTCGAGTAGAACCCTTGCGATTTGCATTTTTGCAAATTAATCTTTAACATTCAACGCTTTTTATAGCTACGTAGTTTTAATTTTATGAAACCTCATTAACCTCAGCGATATCGCCTTTTGTGTTGTTTTAAATTCTATTTTTCATTGTTGTTTTTGTTTATTGGTAATAACGTGTATTAGGTAGTATGATAACATTAACGTAAATAGCAGTTTCGTAAAAACGAACCGTATAATTATGATACCTAGTTTTATGTAGCATATTTTACACTTAACTCCTCAGAGCTATTTTTTATTTTTCGTTAAAATAATAAGTTGTTTAACATAGTTTAACATAAAATCTTTACTTTTAATGAAGTCTATTAAAATCTGTGACAATATATATATAAAAAAAAACATACGGTTAGAACTATTTAGCATTTGTATATATTCAAGTTTTATTTGTTTATCCCATATAGGAAATATTTAAAAGTACATTCATACTGTTTTGCGCAATGAAGCGTACAGAATCCACATGCAACATTGTAATTACTATTACTCTAAAGTATCCGCAACATATTATGCAACTTTCATATTGTAAACAATAAAACACATCCACAAACTCATTTGTGACTAAATTCCATTCGAGTTTTGCATAATATTAAGACATACATACAAACTACAATCATGGAGTTTATTTGGGACAAATAGATTTAATGTCGGTTAAAGCAAAATGTTTTATTGGTTGTCATAATCTGCGCAAACTTCCATTACAAAAACTTCGCGGCAAAAATAAAAAGTCAAATGGATAGACTTTGATTACGGGCAAACAGTTGTATGGGATTAGTGTCCGATGGAAAACTTGGGTCCGATGGAACACGTCGATCTGCTTTGTGTTAATAAAACTCTTAGGAATAATAAAGTGTCTTTCGTTCTTTCCCTCTCTTACTTCTGTAGTGAGAAGAAGAAGAAGAACACTGCTCCATCTCTTTTAGCTTCATAGAAGCAGTGTAGCGCTATCGATGTAGCGATTAATTAGGGAGATGTACATTTTCATGAGGTTTTCAAATTTACTTCTACGGATAGACACGCCTTATGATCGATTACATATATATAAGTAAGTTATAATTCCGGAATTTGTTGACATACTTTTTAGAAGTGACATTTGGTTGACAATAATTTGACCTGTGTGCTATTTATATAAAAATAAATTACATGTCTTATTGTGGGTATTTACATGTTACGACATTGTGAGTCATATTTATAGTTAATTCCCTCTTACTCATACCATTATTGGACGTATAGGCTTCTAAAGGTTTGATTGGTTATCAGTTCAACAACATAATTAGATAACTATTTAACAATCGAGCATCGGTTGGTCTTAATGAAGTTTATCGTTCCAGTTATAGGTTGTTTACACTGATGCACCTCGTGCACACAACACAACGGCACAACGGTTAAAATGCCGGATTTCCCAAATAAAGCTTTGTATTGATAATTATTTCTCAACCTCACTGTTTCCTTCTGATTATCATTTGCATACAGTATACGTACTACGTACGTATTACGTTGCTTAAATATAAATTCAATAAATACATATTATTGTAATAAAAGAAATACAGGAAATTCAGTACTGTTATATGAATAAACATTTGTTTGCGAGCTGACCTAATTCCCGACTAGTGCTTAGAAAAAATAATATAAGAACAAAGAAAAAACTGTAACAATCTTCTCATTTTGATAAGAGCCGTACAGCTACGAAGTTTGTTCCATCTCTATGTGCCACATCCGTTTACGCATAACTGCGACGTGACCCATATACAAATACAATAGAATTATTCATGTCGTTGACGCTCCAGCTGCCTTTGTCAACAGGCTATAGAAAAATAAATGGAATCATGGAACTGATAAAACAAGGGCCTTCCACTTTCCATATTTATGTACGCAATGACTTGGCCATAATGAGGTACCGAGTACGTTGGAAATAGAAGCCGTGTAAAGTTTACAAACAATACCCATAATTTCGAACATTGAGTTAGGCAATTTCAATCTTCATAAACAAATAATTTAGTAACTGACTTTCGTCGTTTACGTAAAGAGCGGTGCCAAAAGAAAGATTTATTCGGATTCCCTTTTTGATAGAGTTTGACCTATTTAAATCATACCAGCCGCTGGTTTCGACGTTATGTCGCATGGAATAAATAAAAATGCAATCTTGTGTACTTTGTATTTGTGTTTATATAATTAATATCGTCTTAAGATGCATTTTTCAAACTCAAAGATTAAGTATAGAGTTTTATAGAGTGTAATGCTGTAGAACTTATTGGAAATACTTGTTTCTTTATCTCAATCAATAACGACAAAGGACATAGGACCTTAATCGAAGTAAGATGCTTGGATAAAAAAATAGATATAAATATGCAGATTTTCATGGTGCAGGTACCAAGTGGCAACATGCAGTGACGGTATGGTCGGATCTCACGAGGGCGATAATTGCGAAGGTCGTGTCGCAGCTGGATCTAGCGTCACACGCTCAACTCCTCCGTGTCATATCAATACTTACTTAGTGACGATATGCTGGTCGCCGCTCGTACGAACGAAGTTCTGTTTTAATCTGGTATAATAAGGTGCAAATCCGCTCGCAGTTCGTAGCGGTCGGTGGCCTTACCTCGATAGAGTTCATACACCCGTGCGAAACTGGGGCACGTACCTCGTGTGCCCCCCTCCACCTGCGCTTGCTGCCCCCTCGTTGTCCCGTTGCCTACCACTAGCTTTCATTGAAATGTTACTATTACTCGACTCAGTAATCTCACTATTGTATTTGAGATGAACAAATTTATCTTGCAGTGATAAGCCTGGTCTATAAGAACCATTCGATAGCCTGCGTGTACGTTCTTTGTTTGTTGACACGGATCTTGACTGCATTATGAATAGTTCAAAAGCCGATTTGTGTTCCCTCGTAGTAATCTTAATGCCTTATCGAATATTCCATTGCGTTCTTGCTGCGTTTCGAAACAATCTTAGTACAATTCGCAGTCTGTAAGTTAGGTATTTATCTCGTTTAACATACATTTATGAGTTCTAATTGGTGACGCAATTGCGGTTTAGTTTATTCACGGCTCGAAGGGAAATGCTGTCACCATGGCGCGTCCAGTGAACCAGTATTGCGCTGGTGGTTGTGCAAGCGCACGAGAAAGTGCGAGTAAAAGTTGACGCAACCCGGCGTCACAAGCCGTTCGCCGCCACGTCACACGCACACTGCCACATCCCCTGTACGTGTAGTTGTCACTAGAACGTGTCATGCATTGACGACACCCGATTACAATTGAATGTTATACAATACGTCTATTAATACAGGCTGTTACGAAGACGTTACTACACAGACAACATTTAGACTAAGAGTTCGTAATAGTTTCTTGTTGTACAAGTAGTAGGTACCGTAAGCATCTATCACCTATTATAGTTCCCATTCAATTTAGACGTTCTTCGCCCTTTCATAAGATGCATTTATTTTTATTGACGTCATCCGGTCTTAAATGACACGTATCATTGTTTCTATGTGACTCTGATGCAACTACTTTCTAGGCATTTATCAGGAGCTTAGTTTGTTTTAATAAAATTACGTGAAATAGTTCGCAGCCTTGCGACTTGCGTTAGTGTTGCGAAAACTGCGATCGGGAGAAAAACTGCATGTCCCCATGCAAACAAATAAATTACTAGTGCCATAAGTGACAGGCGTAAAGGAACTCGAAGGCTAAAATGCGCCTTTTACTTTTTTAATTCACCTTAATAAACTTGTTATTTGAACAGCAAAATCTTTAGCGCGACCTGAGAATAATGCACTAAGACTAACTCGTTAATACCTAGAGTTACGTTAGCACCTTGAAGCTATTGACTCGCCGTTGTTTGCCGACCTTCGATCGAAACGATACATAACATCAATGTCCAAGTATTTAATAGTAAACTTTATTTATATAGATTTATCAACTCTATGACAGCGAGAAAAATAACACTTCTCAGAGGTCGACGGGGAACTTCAAATATTTGGGATGACGAATGTCTTAAGTCGTTTTAGCCCTTTAATAAAATGGTTAAGAACATGCCATCTGTTCCGTAACTATTGAGTTAACCCATTTTCTAAAAGTAACCATATTTTATTTCTAGTAGCATATGCTTTGTAGTTTCTTTGTCTTTTTACGTACATCGCTTGTTCTCGATCATAAATGAAAAATTGGGGTAATTGCCGTCAAGTAGTAATAACAAAACCATTGGCCTAAATAAGACACATTTAGTCTAATCTGTGAAAGTCATATCTGGAGTAAGTAATTTTCAAAGTGGAGGGTTGTGGGGGGAGCGGCGGGCGCGGGGAGCGGGCGCTCTGTGGCGACAGAAATAGGGCGCGGAGGACAGAGCAAGGCTGCCCCGGTTGCCGTTCGTCGACCCAAGCCCGTACCTACCAACACATAGCGACGGTGCGGAGCTGTGTGCGTGCGTGTATAGTCGCTCGCTTCAGTCATAGCATGGTATGACTATGAGCCATATAAACCTATCGCTAACTCCACTTAAACGGACACAACAGGAAATTTCAAGTGTTTCATGAGTCACGATGATTTGTTGATACCTATTAATATTACAAATCAGGTCATTCTAAAATTAATTAAAAAAAAGAAAACCTAAAAAAAATGTCTTTACGTTTCCTTTACTAAGTGATGAGTTAATGAATTATATTTTAATTTATTTTATATAATTACTTTCACTACTGAAAAATCAACGCCATCTATCGCAGAGTAGGCTAACTAAAAGTTCACACCGAGAAACGCTTAGTTGCCGTGCCCCCCTCCCCCGCTCCCTCCGCGATAAGGGCACGAGTTCGTTGCCCCGATAGAGGCTGACCTCAAAAACGAGGACACTGCAAAATTAGGACGATGACAACGTAACGACTCGAACGCCAGCTTATTGCAAACAACTTTCAACTTTGGCCACAAGGCGTATGATCTACATTGTCCCGCGCGGTGGAGTTGAACTACATATATTTGATCAATTAGGCAAATACGCTGACTCTGACAGTAGTGAGCTAGCTCAAGTATTTCACTAAGGATTGCTGTAAACCTGCAAATGTCATGAGAGTCATAAACATGTACATGTTAGAAGACATTGCACATTGTCGTCATCGTAATCGTTAATCCATTTTTGGCCCAATGCGGGGAACTGGTGTCAATGGTGGTGTCAAATGTCTGGTGACAATAGTCCACCTTAGTGGACAAATGGGATTTGTCCAGTAATTCACACACCTTCGACAAGGTAAAAATATCTTGGAATTCTATCAAAAAGTTTTTTTTACAGAGTTTCAAGCTATTTTTTTCTTCATTGTTAAAGCGTATGCTAGGTTATTTAATACAAACTTACTTTCAAAGAATCCGAGGTTCCTGTGATTCGTACCTTGAACCCCCATATAGAGAGATTCTCCGAGCATTCGTCTATCTCTGCTTCTCTTTGTAGATAAAATCAACTTAATTTAAAATACATTAAGATTAAGATAATTCAATCTAACAAGAATTAGCATTTTAATGAAAGGTTGTCGGTTAATTCCTTATTACATAGAATAACTTAATTGTTATACATTCTCTTTTCTTAACAATAGTCAATTGTATAACATTTAATAATAGGATATTAAGTACGTAGTTACTCATCTTTTACTTTATTTAACATCACATTGTTCAATTCTTATAAAACTTTGTCATGGCGCAAACTATAACGTCTGAGGAATCCAAATTTTGGTAAAAAAATGTAAAAAAAACAATAGAAACAATGATAACACACTTTGCAAATTACTAATATTAGTTTAACACAATTAGTATAACGAGAGTTCGCCCAGTGATCGAAAATCGACCATATTTATAACTGAAAATCCGAGGAAAACATGAATTTGCGTGTTTTATTTTTTTATCATATAAGTAATTCAGACCCAAAAAAAAATTCGTTTGACAAACAAATGAGAATAATCTTGTAATTTCCTTGTAATTGTTTTAAGTTTTTTTTTATATTAACATCGTTTACTTTCCTAGACAATATATTTTTTATATTATTTAGTCCACAATATATTTTTTAATATTATGTCATTTTTTCTTTCAGGTAAGTTCAACGCGACATAAACTCAGTATTTGAAAGTGAGCAGAATGAAAAGAAAAGTAAGTTTATAAATATATAAGGCGTAGATTGATATTAATATACTATCCTATTATTGAATATTAAGTTATAAGTGCCATAAATAACAATATACAAGTTGGCCATAAACACATTGTACAAGAGAGCTAAAAACAGAGGGCTTAAAAACAGAATATTTTTCCTTAAAGAACCTACAATTTCTATCGACACTTTATGTGTCAGAATCCTACAAGCAGTTCAAATTTCATGTCAAATATAACCAACACACATATGTATATGTACTCTAGAAATCATGCTGGGATAAAAAAAAATAGACGACTTCAAAACGCTTATAAGGTATGTTTTATAATCAAGACCATATTTATCAAAATTGATAAAATTGTAACCGAGTCGTCATTACCACAGTTCGTTACAAATAGTTTAATTAAGGAATGTTTCAGCATTAGTTTACACAGCTGGGCGGTTACGTAAGAACTCTTCTATGCAATGTGAGGATTAAGTGGTAGAGATAAAATAGGACCCTATTATCATCACATTCTTGTTAAAACACAGAGATTGTATTAGGATTACTCGTAAATCCTGTTGCGTTCATGCGATAACGTATGCACTGGAAAATAAGTGTAGGATGCAACCCGGGAGCCGAGGCTAAATATAACACGGTCGTCGAACTGCAAGTAGGTCGCTCCCTGAGCACCCACCGCGCGCCGCTCCACCCTCTGTCAAGTATAACTTCGAATAAGTATAACACCATCAATCGTACCAATTAACTTTGTTTTTACCCGACTGTATCAGAAGGAGGGTAATGTTTTTCAACTGTTTGTGTGTATGCCTATTTCTTTGGCACGCGCTACATTCTAAATGGCTGGACGGATTGTACCTTACTACATATCATTAGAATCTTCTCAGTTTGCATGGTGACATAGGTATAATGTAAAAAATGGCGCGTAGAAATGGAGGAAAAAGGGGGGGGTGAATTTCATTACTATTACGAATATGGGTATCAAATGAAAGCTAGTAAATAGACCAATCTATAATTCTATATATATTCGTGAAACAACGCAAATGTGATTGACTATAAGATCATTGCTTCCAGATCGTGATAATAAAATTACAGTAGTTCCTACTGAAAACCACTAAAATTTACAGTATATTTGTACAAAATTACAGTAGATAACATTTTAAACAATTCTGAAAAGGAAATTTTGGTCGATGAAAAAAGGACGTCTACTGTCCCTGGGGTTGTGCAATTGGACGACCAAAAAAGGTCAATCGTCGGTCATAATTGAAAAAAAAAAAAAACTATTGACCGATTACAATATACAGTAAAAAAGTTGGAAATATAGTAGATCTACTGTAATTACAGTGCACCTGGAAGCACTGTTATATATAGAACCATTTTTATATGAAGTAGTTAACAGATGTCTACGGGCGGCAGTCACCACTTACCATCAGCATACAGTCCACTTAACGGTATGCTCGTTTGCTACTTAAGTGTGATAAAATAAAAATGAACTCCCAAGCAATTTATTAGTAAAGCATCACCGGACGCAACCACCTGGCATGTCTGGTAAATTAATAATTAAGAACTAAAATATTATTTATTAACTTAATTTATCGGTGTATGCAGGTGTAATTGGTGAACATAATGAAATACGGATTGTTTTAAAAATATGCTCAATACATATATGAAACAATTAAAAGTTGATAAAACAAATGATTTGTATTTAGGTTCATATTTGTATATAAATTTAAACATTTTATTGTATTCGTTTTATTTGACTATTCGGGCTATTTAGATATGAGGTACGTACACGTGTACGTACGTACACGTGTACGTACTCGAGTTATTTAAAAAAAAATACTAAAATAAATTTTTGAAAACGAATATCGTCTCTGGGTAAACTGTTGGTTAGAATAAGTAAAGTAAACGTTGATAGAAACAACGGTTGACAAACATGTTTGTTAGCTCGTCAGCCAGCGTCATATTGAGCGTGGGTGTTGTTTTCCCTATGGTTAACTGGCTCTAGGGTTGTTTATTTTTTTAAGAAAAAAGAACAAAAATTATGAAATGGCAAAAATATTATACTTTTGGAAAATGCAAAAACAAAACCTACATACTCAGCTTAAATTTTCGATAATGTTTGTTTTTCACCGCCTATTTATAGACTAAGACTACTTTTGTTCTTTATTTTACTCAAAAATGTTTTGCTTTCCCAACTCACTAACATCAAACCTCGATAGCTACATACTTTATTTTTTCATCAAGCCAAACAATTTCGGTGTGGGGATCATTTTAAATCATGACATCTAAAAACGATGGCAATATAATATCTTGCGTATTTATGTTTTTGTTTTGTATATACTAGTACTTTTGCCTAAAATATATTAAAATACTATGTATGATAATGGCGGCAGCCCTAGCCAGCTCGGATGGAGCGGCGCGGGGTGTCGCAAGCGGGTGCACGGCCGGGCGTCGGCACCGCGCCGACCCTGACTGACTTATCTTGCGAACGTGAGTCGCGCGCAAATTCGCATTCTAATGCTAGCGAATTTAACAGCCCGTGGATTATTTACTATTGCACATAAAAATGAACGCTATAAATCTAAACTCGGACACACCCGCCAACGAAAAAAACGTCAGACGAATCAAAAAGAGACGTTTGGGCTTTATACGTTGCAAGTAGTTTAATTTTAAATGTAGCCTATGGCTCTGTACACAATATGAACAAAGGGTCTGAATTCTGTCTTAATATTCAAATTCGTTTATACAACTTGTAATGAATTCGTTTGAAAAGGAAACTTATTTAAATACTTCATCTTGTTACTACATCATCTCATACTGCATCGGTTATAGCTACTTTTAATTCTGTGTTTGATAAGATTTTTTCATAGCCATAACTTTTACCTTCTTAGTTTAATTAAGATGGAATAATAACTGATATATTGTAAACTTACGCCACAGTATAGGTTATGAAAAATATCACTGATATAGCTCTGTGTTCATAGCGTCTAAAATAATTAGCAGAAATGTATTTAGATGCTGTCAATGTATGTTTAGACTGTGACTAATGAAAGAATATCTAGTGGTTTATTTATATCATGGCCTACGTGCAGCATCCGAACGAAAGTAAAACTGTACAGCTTACTCACCTGTAAGACGGTAACTATGAAGATAGCTATCAGTAACTATAGTTTATTTAATTAAACGCATACAGCATCACTATTTGACGACCCGCGTGCGCGAACGGCTACCATACCGATCTAAGGGGTAGTGGGTCCCGGGTTCGATCCTCGGCCAGATAGGCATCTGAATGATAAGTTTAAATTTCTGTTCTGGTTCTGGTTTGGGTATTTGTTTTTGTGTGTCCATGGCACCCACGACACAGGAGAAAATCCTAGTGTGGGGCTATGAGTGTAGAAAGTGTCTTTAAAAAGCGCCTTTTAATTTTTCTTAGAAATGATCGAATGGCCGAATATTGGAAAAGGGTCACTTATAAAAAGGTAACTAGTAGTGTTTAGCGCTGCTCGTTTGAAGGGTATGTTAAAGGAGACATACTTGTTCTGATCATATTTGGAGTCCATGGGCAGCAGTGGCCACTTGCCATGAGGTGCATTGTATTCTATAATTACAAACGAGCTACTTAAACAAGATAACCATTCTTGATTACAAAATTAATTTATTGGAACTGACCAAAAATTTTGTAATATTATCTTATTTTATTATTTTTTTACATTACGTCTGTTGCAATGGCGATGATGTTTATTTGGATTTGTTAAACGGGATCCCAGGTTCGAATCTCCGGCCAAGTCAAGACACTTTTTACGCGACTGCGACAGAAGGAGGCTAATGTTTTTTAAAGTAATGCTGGTCAGAAATCAGAAAACATTTTTTCTTCTCTCTGGTCTGACGGTAAAAGATTATAAATTAACGATGATGATAATAGCAGTTTACGCTTATTTTATATTATATACGATAATTATAAATATATATTTTTTCTAACTGTTACCCTGGTAAACGCAGGTTTATTAAATTTTACCCCGAAACTCATTTATTCCATTTATGGCATAATCATTGGAAGAGTTTAGGAATTAAAAAAAAATGACTACAGAAAGAATACTGAAACTAAAAATAATGACTAGCATAAAAAAATGAAAAAACTTTCAAAGTGATAATTTCGTAATGGAATTGCATCGACGCAGTGTAAGGACGTTGAAACGAAGCAAAAGCGAATCAAGGTAGGTCATGGATTCGTTATTAACATTGAGGATTAAGATTTATATGATTTTAACGTTTCGAAGGTTGATGTAGTTGTTTGTATATGGAGGTTGCAAACGAGACACTATACCTCTGTCACTGCCGCTCATAGACATCTGTAATTAACCCCAGAGGGTAAGCCTCTACCCGGGGTAAACCACAGATGCTTTGCTACTCCTGAGGACTAAGTTAGAACGCCATGGATAAGTATATTTGCCAGGTGGTAGAACCAAGTTGTTCGACTGGGGAAGTACCACCGCCACACTTATTTTTAGCGTGAAGCAGTTCTTGCGTTTCGGTGAACGGGTGTGGTTGCCGGCTCACTTTTATATGAGGCAACCATCTTAGTCCTCGGGAGTAGCAACGCATCTGTAATCATTTCACATGGAACCCCAGTTCAATGTGAAGTTAATTACAGATGTCCATGGGCAGCAGCAACCACTTACCATCAGGTGGACTGCATGCTCGTTTGCTACTTCATTTTTATAAAAAAAAATCTCCTTTACCATACCTTTCAGACTAGAACACAGGATCCCATAATACTGCTGTATTAGGCAGAAATAGGTGTGGCGGTGGTCATTCTGGAGTCTAACCGAAGAGTTCTACCACTTTTAAATGTTGAATACAGGTTTCATTTTGTTTCTTTTGAGACACCATCATATTCATGTCGGCGTTATACAAAGTACGGCCATATTGTGGTTTGAAATGTAGGCATGACAAGCAGGGGTAGTATCAAATATGTGACTAACATCAATCAGAACTCTTAATTAAAGCTGAATACAGATGTCGATTGGCGGCATTCCCAGTTGTCAATACGTGGCCAGCATGTTCTTGAAATTGATTGAAAAAAAGATTAACTATGATTTTATATCATTGTTAAGATATAGGTAGTGATATTTAGATAACATTGATATTGTCGAGATCATCAATAAAATGTATTTGTACTGTATTTTAGTAACCTTCTGTACCTGATATTTTAACCGACTTATATGTACGTGTATATGTATATATCTATGTTGTATTCATATTTTATAAATGTTCAGCGATTGGGTATTTTATCTATTTAATCGCATTAATTTTAAATTACCTATTTAGAATACTACCTACTAATACCACAGAATAAAAAACAAAAGCACGTCATTTAAAGCAAAGTCGCATTAGTTCATTCGGCGTTATTTCAGACAATGAGAACAATATTCTTAATAAATGAAAATTGCAGAACAATAAAGTAAAATGTCAAGACTGGAATAAAAGCTTAATCTATGGAGCGGCGCTAGCAAAGCTCGAGTCGTAGGCTTGTTTCACCTTGACGTAATGCGTTAAGGCAGGCCGTAGGTATCGGCGTGCGGTAAGAGGCGAGCCTAGGCTGGATCTCAAAGCAGAAACACTAGGGCTGCCACGCGGGAAAATCTTTTCATGATAGTTCGAGAAAATGCTTGTCTTTAACGTTACTAAGTATAATTAATGGCAATGAGCTTTTATTAAAAGTGTTTAGCCTTTGCTTGTTATTTAGGATTTGAATTTTATTTTACTGTCGACAATGTTATTTTATATATTTATATACAATTTTCTTTTTCAATATAACGTATCTTGCCTAACCTTCAATTTATTTTAGTAAATAAAAAAAAACACGCTTTCACAAGTTTAGGAAAACATGTAGATTAGAATTGATTGTTACTATCGGTGTACCCATCGACAAAGCGTCCAAACAACATGGACTATACACTGTGAAGGCCTACGTTGACGTCACAGCCGCCACGTCACAGCATGGTGGCAGCCCTAAGAGTGGCAGGGAGCGGCCGCGGTCGACTCGGACTGTAATACATTCGGCCTAGTCAGCGTTCGTTGCCCCGCGGCCCGAGGCCGAGCGCCGCGCGCCGACCGAGCCAGCGGAATTTAAAGTCTATGTACACTCGCCGTGGCGCTGATAAAATATCTGCATCAATCGAAAAATCCCACTAAACCCAATATTGTCGCTAGATAAATGCGTTGTCGAGCAATTCAACTCGTTTACAGCGGATTTGGGAAGGCTAAAGATATTTCAGTCGCATTGTTGTATGATTGGCCACAAAGCTTTTAATTCAATTGCTATACTACTGGGGAATAGTTGCGAAAGTAATCGTATACACAATACCTTGTTAATAATACAAACCTATGATTACTAATATAACAACAAAGATAAAAAAACATGCGTGCGTACAAAGTACAGATGTCAGAAGTGAAACTTCTTTGGCGAACTAATTTATAAATCTTGTTTATATTTATACAAATCTAAAACTTTAATTT